>CAVNYN010277931.1:0-19756 GCA_963692815.1 Nyctanthes arbor-tristis
CATAATCAAGTTTGTAAAATATTCTTTTCTTTTGCTAACTTGTCAAACATAAGTGTTTTTTTATATGAAACAAACACTTCAACAAACATAAAATTAAACATATAATGTTAATATAAACATAAATAATCATACCATAAAGTCATCTCGCTTTATGTATATCAATATATATGGGATTTCTAGTTGTGTTACTTGAAGAACATTAACTACGACTTATATGAGCTTTGTAATTTTCCTTTTTCGCTCTTCAAGAACAATATGATCTACTAGCATGTGACATTCTTCAAGAATAACAACATATTCCTATGTGCTTCTTCGAGAGTAACATAATATTTTGTTAGGAATCATAAATTATCCATAGAGCCGGTACCTTGCAACAACTTATATCCCTTCAAGGATTATATATAAACAATAAATTCAATAATGTAGATAAAACATATAAATCTAGCCATTAATAAGTGGTATAACATATATAGAAAGTGTATGTATAAATATAATGAGAATCGCCCATTATAGGCAGTAGAAAAACGGTTTAGAGAGTATACCTCTGATATCAGGAAAGAATAATTTGTTTGGATCTTCACTAACTTTAGCTATTACACCGTGCTCAATGGGCTAGAATCTCGTGCTAATTACATGTTATAAAACTAAAGAAACTAAAGACAATATTGAAGAATATGGAAAATGACAAGAGAAGAAACTATACAGAGGAAATTTTCACTCTTTTGTTGATGTTAGATGAAGTATACAAGCCCCCTATTTATAGATGAAGGAAGGGATAAAATGGCCATATACAATATATAAATTTGTAATTGCAAAATACAACTTGATAACTAATTATGCAAATGGTAACTTCTTGGATGCATAGAGATAATAGACTTTTTTACTTGGTCCCCACTTGCTTATTAGAGAAACCGCTTGCATAAGCTAATCAATTTGCATCTTGTTTAATCTCCAACTTTCATATTATAATCCACTTGCATTAAAATATGGTGAATCTATTGTATTTAATAGTCATCGACACACATCCAACTTGCTTGAACAAGTTGTGGATTCATAAAATGTTTGAATTATGCAATAAATTCAAAGGGAGATATATGGACTGCTCTAGGAAAGTCTTAATCATACTAGTCTCTTTCAAAAAAATGTTATACAAGTTCATGGAAAATGAATACCCATCAAAGGTATCTTTCTAAATTTTAGTTATTATATGCTGATATTTTGATTATAGTATGATTTTTGTTTGAGGTTTTTATCGTTTATGAAACATTCAAAACCATATCAAGATAGCACGCTGTCACGTTTTTTCTAAAGCCACGTAATGTTTAGACATATGTAATCTTTCAAGTTATATAAGATTTCCATTGTTATTGTTATTTTTTTTTATATTTGTTATCATTTTTCTTTTCTTATCCTTTTTTTTTTAACAAGGGTACAATGCACACACACAGTATAGAGACACCACAGTTAATCTAACAAAACTATGGTATCATTTTTCTTTTTAGATTATATGAATAATACATTTTTTCCATTTTGTCTACAAAATGTAGAGAGCCTGTCAATTCTTTGCCAAAGGTATCGTTGCAAAATGAGAATACCAATGAAACATTACATGGCTTGCACAGTGAAGCTGACAAAGATTTAAGTGAACCAAAATCAAACTCGACAATTCATTAATCTTGATTCTTTTATTTGTTACGAAAACTACAAACTCACAAATTTGTATTTTCTATTGATGAAGGAAGAAAGCGACAAAATTTTGAAAGTGCACAATTATGACGTCCCAATGGTTACCATTCCTTTTCTCGATCTATATTGTAGGTAAGGCATACTAGAGTGAAAGTTTACTAGATATGATGTTTCATTGCTTCATGACTTGCTTGTTTATATAATGTTATTGTGTGCATGGATGATGACAGAAGAGGAAATCGAGATTGACGATATGATAGCCACATTTCGTACATCTCAAAAGGCAACAAAATCCAACGAAAATGAAACAAGTTCAAGGGAGAAGCATGTTACTGGGGGTGAGCATAATAATCAAAAAACTAGGAAACCGAACCAAACTGGTTCGGGCCAGTTCAGTATGGTTTTTCGCTTCCTCGGTCTGGTTTGCGAGTTTGGCCAAACCCGATTAAACCTATTAAACCCGATTAAACCAAACCGAACCAGCCAAACCTGATTAAACTGAACAGGAAAGCCCTGGTTCGGGTAAAACTAATTAAATTAATTTTTTCAAAACGTCTTTTCAGATCCAGTTATTGTATTTCATCACATTATCAAAATGCCACATTCTCCAATTTACAATTCAAAAATCAAAATCAAATTTGAGCTTGGCACACTCAAATTGAACACTCAATTCTTTCCCTAAATTTGGGTTTGGCACACTCAATTTACTGCCATGTCCGCTGCTACGACTCTACCGTCAAAGGTTGTTGGTTGATTTCTCCCTTCCAACGTCTCCATGCCAACAAGGATGGGCTAATATTCTTTTCCAGTGGCCATTGTCTTGAGAGATAGAACCGAGAGACAGAGAGATATAGAGAGAGAGAGAGAGTGTGTGTGAGAGAGACGTCAATGGCTGGTTTTTTTCTTTAGATAGCCGGGCGCTGCTGGCTACTGATGCTAAATATCTTTGGCTGCTGCTTCAGACTTCACTAAATTGTTAGGTTTTTTACTTTCTTTTTGGGCTTTAAATGTTGGCCCAAAAAGATATTCTAGATAAACTAAAATTTGGGAAAATTAGCTACACCAGGTCCTTTAGAGACTTATTTGCAAAAATCAGTGCTGCATACATCCCTTTCCAAATATCAGGTCCCATCTCCCTACCCACCTACCCATTCTCTCTCTCTCTCTCCCCCTCTCTCTCCCTCTCCCTCCACCCTTACTCTGCCATTGCCGATCGACCGTTGCCACCGCCGTACCGTCTTTTGCTCTAGGAATGCCACTCCTATTTTGCTCTAGGAACGTCACTCCCATTCTCTCTGACTTCGGTGACAACTTCATCAACCTCCGTGGATGGGATCTCAGCCACTGCTGTGACTACCCCTTCATCTCCTTAGCTCATTTTGCAAATCTTTGTTGCTGATTTTTCCCCTTTTTTGGCAATCCAATTGGTTGTTGTGAAAATTCCAATCAAAAATTTGATTTCACATTATTCCACCAATGGCTTTCTATCTATGTTAGGGTTCTGACGAGTTGATTGATTGTGTTTGTGGCCGGAACTGTGGTTTTTTCCCCTTCAAACAGCCGCAACTGTGTTTATGGCCGATTGATTGTGTCTTTTAATTTTATGAAGAGTAGTGGCCAAGAGAATCTGTATTTGTGGCTGGAACTATGATGGCTGTGATGTTTATGGTGGTGATTCCGGTCACTTATAGTATTTCTGGTGAGGTGTGGTAGTGTTGTTGTGACCGGCGATGATGGTGGTGGGTGGTTGGTATAGTATGGTTGTTGTGATGTTTTGCTGTGGTTGTTCTAGCGAGTTGTGGTGGTGCGGTTATGGCCAGCGACGTTGGCGTTTGGTGGTGAGTGTTGTGACTCATTGTTTCAATGAGTTGCGGTTGAAGAGTTTTGTGAGTTGTCTTTGTTGTGACTAGGTATTTTTGGTGTTTTAGTGAGTTGTTTTTATTGTAACTCTGTATTTTGATGAGTTGTTTTTGTTTTGACTCGGTGTTTTCAGTGATTTGGTGAGTTGTATTTTGGCGAGTTATTTTTTTTTGTGACTCGGTGTTTTTGGTGTTTTGACAAGTTGTTTTTATTATGACTCTGTGTTTTGGCGAGTCATTTTTGTTGTAACTCAGTGTTTTTGGTGTTCTGGCGAGTTATTTTTATTGTGAGTCGGTGTTTTGGCTAGTTGTTTTGATGTGACTCAGTGTTTTGCCAAATTGCTTTGGTGTGACTCGATGTTTTTGGCGAGTTATTTTGATGTGACTCGGTGTTTTGGTGAATTGTGAATATTGTGCTGTAAATTGTGATCTCACAATGTAAAAACAGTTGAAACACCTGATTTTTCAAAAAAAAACCATCATCTATCTTTATTTTAAAAAGTGTGTAAAAAACCTTTGTATTTTTCAAGTTATCCCCTAAAATTTGTCCCAAATTTAATTGAAAAGAAAGCAAATAGTAACAATAATAACAATAAAAAATAAAATACAAGGCCAAACCAAAAAACGACATGACCCAAACATACCCATTGCGGGTCGGGTTGACCGGCCCGGTGATTTGAAAGCAGCAAACCGACTGCATGTTGGGTCAGGTCGGGTCGAGTCGGGCTCAGGTCCGGGCCTAAACCGACTTGCTCGACCCTACCCCAGGTCTATATGTTGCTCTAAAAATAAGAGAAAAGACATCAAGATGTGAAGTGTTGGCGTTTGATCCATGTATCCACAAGAAAATTCAAGATTAAACTGATAAAATTACGTGAAATTACAAGATATCAATAACGTAACATAAAACGGAAAATAGAACAACTCCCCTATCACTGGTCCTGCCCCCGACGCGTTGTAGTGGTGGACTACAAAGATGGAGCTTAGGTACTACTCTACAAGACAACACAACAAGAGCCGACGTCTTGTCACCACTTACTGTTCGACACACGATACCCTAAAATGAATTAGAGTAACACTTTCATAGTACAATCATAGTGGGCCTTTAAGCATTTGACCCCAAGCCTATTTTCTCTGGACGGCCCACTAAGTCACTTTTAAGCCAGTCTAGTTGTCAATTATGGAGCGCGTATGATATAATTCAGTCCAAGTTTTATAGCTTATAATGAAAGTAGATCTGAATTATTTCCCATCCCCTCCCTGTGTTTATTAGGTGGCAAAAAACCTAACAAATCTCCACCTAATACCTAATAAATCTACAAGCAAAAACACCAAATTAATTCTTGCACAAAATAGGTATTCTAAATGAACTAGAGTCTAAAGACCTTACCAGTTTCAATCATCATCACCACCTAAGAAAGTATACAATAAAGTACTGGTTGATATGTAAAGAGCCATATTATATATATATATATATATATATCATACAAGTAGATAATCAAAGCAACAAATGCTTTCACCATACAAAGTGTAAAACATGCATGAACCAGTCAGGAGCAAAAGGTGACATTAAATACAAGATAGTGATATATACATTTAAAGGTAAACACAGAGACCAATACTTAGCCAAGAAATGCTACCAATACATGTATGACCCTACGTGATCTCACAAGAAACCCTTCCCATGTGTGTTTAACCCCTAAAAAAACTAATCTCTAGACTCACCATCTCCACGGATCACAGATTACTTACACAAACCCAGTCAACTAGTAACCCAATAAAAACTAAGGCCACTGAATCCTCTATCACTCATCTCAACACAAGAGGAACTTAAAGCCTCCACCCAAAGAGATGACCGGAGTTTACTCTAAAAACTCTCCAAGCTCCCCAGAACTTCCACTAGACCTTTCATCCAAACTCTCCATCGAAGTTCACAATGACTCTCCACTAGAACTCACAGAACTCAACTCCTAGCCAGGTTTTCCCAAATAGAGGACCAACACCACCCTATGTATATCACCAATACACCACCTTATCATCTTTAGCACCACCATACTAGTTAACACCATCTACTCAAAGGTATCACGAAATCCCATAGCACCATACATGTAACACCAAGTAACACATGCAACACGAGATATCCAAACATATTGTAAGACAATCAACACATTTAAATCACACAATAGATTTAAATAACATTTAATCACACGAAGGATTAGATAGATACAAACTGGTATTAATTCCTAAATCTAGCACAAGAAACGGTTACCAAGCCATAAAAACCACCAAATCCTATCGATCACCACACACGATGATCCAGTAGTGCATAAACTAAAAAGGAATTAGCCAATTTACCAAGCAGAACACTCTGTTGGTCCGTACAATATGAGAGATGAGTTCCATCCAATCACCAAAGCCGAACAAGAGCACCACATCTCGCATTAATTCATGAAACCATACTGTGCCTCTAAACCACACTGTTGCAGTACTTTTGTCAATATAGGAGTGTCAAAATTTAAAAGCTTGACCTCTGTAGAAAGCTCATCCAAGGAGGAGTCCAACGCCACTAGAATAGCCTTAAAACAATACTGGATGTTCCATTCGGCCGCCAGGAAATTCACTGCCTTTTCGATGTCCAAAATTTGACAATTTGGTACCGTTGGAAGCCCACATAATGAAGAATTCAAAGCCACCAGCCATGCTGCCATCGAATGCTGGACGCTTCTTCACTCGCCGTCAAAGCCTCCTGCAGCAGGGTTGCAAACTCCAGTGACACCTCTGTCGGAGCTTTGATCACTGCACGCTTTTGCCAACTGGAAAGCCCTAGTCACTCAGAGTCTAGATCTGGTATCTGATCATCCAACTCTACTAGAGATAAAAGTTATAAGCTGTCAAAGGTAACGGGTTTCACCTTTTAGATACGCGTCCCTATTTCTTTTGTCACGTACTTTTTTCGGTTGATTTCTTGCATTTGGATTGCCACCGAGGCTCTGATACCACTGTTGGGGTTTGATCCTCATATACACAAGTAAGTTCAAGATTAAACCTATAAAATTACATGAAATTACAAGAAATCAACAACGTAACATAAAACGGACAAATGGAATGACAACTCTTCTATCGTCTCTCCTATCAGGCCGTTCCTACCGGATTCCTGCCACGGGCGCCACTCTAGGCACTTGCTAGTGGTCGACCACAACGCTTAGAGCTCAGGTACTTTACTTCATAAGACAGCATAACAAGAGCCAACGTCTTCTCACCACTTGCCCTTTGACACAGAGACCCCAAAATGAATTACGATAACATTTTTATAGTGCAATCATTGTGGACCTTTAAGCATCCAACTCAAAGCCTACTTTCTCCAAACGGCCCACTAAGTCACTTTTGGGCCAATCCAGCTGTAAATTGTGGAGCACGTACAATATAATTCAGTCCAAGACATACAACCTCTAATAAAATTGGGTCTAAATTATTTTTTATCCTCACCTCGTGTAACGCCCAAATTTCTTAAAGTTTAGAACGCTACTAAAAGTCACATTTTCATTTTTGAATTGGACGAGTAAAAATTTTTTTTTTAAAGATAAGCTAATAAAGACAAAATATGTGTGGAAACATGATAAAGTACTTAGCAAAAAGGGAAAATATATAATCATTTAGTTAAAATATTTAGTTGACCCTGCTCGTCGCCTCGACTAGAGCCGGACCCTTAACCTAGAATGAGGGAAAGTTGGGGTGATCATAATAATAATATTATACTTAGTGGGGCAAGTCAATTAATCCATGCCAAACTAAATATGTGATTATAATCAGATCTCTATTCTTTAAACTTTAAAATTTTCAAAGTTGTACTGTGGGCTATCCTAAGGACCTAATTTTGACCCCGAACCAATTTGCGATCCCTGACAACATACTAGCGGCAGTAATCAAAATTGCACAGTAGGCTATCTGAAGGGCCTATTTTTGACCCCGGAACAATTTGTAGTCGCTGGCAAAATATTTTTATGCATTCAGGTCACAGTCATTATCAACTCATAAAGAAAAGACATGATTAATCAACTAGAATTTGTATAATGTAAACCCCACCTCGATAGTCTTGAAAGAGTTTGCTTGAAATGTTGCACGGGCTGTGACGCTACTCAAACTTGGAACTTAAATCACCCTCGTCTAGCAAATGAAAGTTTAAAGTGATTTTGTATGTCTGCATTATCACTGAATGGAGGATCTTAAACTTTAAAGACTTAATTGAATACTTATGAAAGTTAATGTGTTAAGATTTTGGATTCTTAAAACGTTTAAGGATCTAATTGATCACTTATTAATGTTAAAGTTCACATTTAATTAGATTGATTTACGAATTTTACAAAGTAATTAAATTCTTTAGGGGTTAAATTGAACAATTATAATAGTTAGAGGACTTTAATTTAATATATCTGACTAGCTTGATGGTCAATTTAAGTTAAATTAAAATTTTTAGGACTTAAATGATTAAAATTGAAAGTTTAAGGACTGATTATGCAAAATTTGAAAGTTTTGGAGACGAAAATTAATTATTTAAAATATTTGGGGACTAGCTTTGATTTAAATAATAACTTTAACTTAAATGTCTTCGGAAATCTTGGGGTCAAGACTTGAGTTGACCACTAGTTTAGGGTTGATTTATATGTTATTAAAACTTTTAGGGACTAAAATGTAAAATCCAATGGTTATTATTTTAGATCTATTTTCCTTTGGTCTTTACACCATGGAGAAAGAGAGAGAACGTACAGAGAGAGTTCAAATATGGCTGTGATCTTTGGAGTCAAAGTTTCTGACCAAGACTCCGGCAAATCGAAGGGAAAATAGGTGGGAAGGAAAGCTCTCGACGAGCTCTACCCACAGAGTAAGTTTTTAAAGGTATTATGATGGTTTAGGGCAAAGGGACTCGGTGGTTTCTATCATTTTCCAATCAGTACGGTGGTTTTCCGGCCAAAATATTTATATAATCGTGTTTCTTGTGATGAAAGGAAGCCATAGACACTAATTTTGTGAAGTTTGATGGAGAAATGGAGATGACCCATTTTTTGGTCTTGCTTGGTTCAACCTAGTTCACTTTTCTTAGATTTTTGTTTTTTGGTTAATGGTCAGAAACACAACAATGTGGTTATTTTGTGTGTATCTATGTATAGTACTTATAACATGAACTAAGGTAGAAAGTAGAAGTTTAGAAAGGAAATTTGTTACCTTTGTTGCAAAGTGTTTGTTGGTTGTTGAGTTGAGGAACTTGTTTTGTGTTTAGTTGAGCTAGCAACAAGAGAGAGAAGAATCAAGTGTTAGTTGTTTTGACATTGAAGAAGAATATTAGGAATAAGAAGAGAGAAGAGAAGAGTTCCCCGTTGCTTGGTTGTCTTGAGCGCAAATGAAAAAAATTGAGGTTGGAAGCTTTATATATAATTAGTTCAATTAGGACAAGAAGGGACCAGAATTGGGATTTTAAAAGTTTTTGGTTGGAAATAGGGACTAATTAGAAGTTGACATTTTTGGTGTACATAGAAACTAATTAAAAGTTGCCATCTTGATATATAACTTTGAAGGTTCAATTCGCATTGGTGAAATGCTATATAAGTTGGTTCCTCTATTTAAATTAATTCATTGGAATTTAGTTTAATAAGTTTTGAATTAGTTAGGTCGAATTTAAACTTATTATTAACCCATAACAAAATTCAGTTTGGCTAGACGAGTATATGAAAAGTTTGAAAAGTCAAAGAAGTCGTAGCGATATGAGTTGAAGAGTCATAAAATTAAATTTAAATTTTCTTAGTCGCTACAACCTTCCCCATTAAATTTAAATTTCGTCTTCGAAATTAAACTTACTTGATTTAAAAGGTCTAGATATCTATCCAATATATCTTTCTCCTTTTCCCAAGTAGCCTCTTCTTTTCCATGTCTATTCCATTGGGCTTTAACACTAGGGGCAAATCCTTGTTCCTCAAAACGTGTACTTTCCTTGCAAGTATGGCTACTGGAATTTCCTCATATATCATATCCTTATTAACATCCAATGCTGAGTGATTGATCACATGACTTGGATCATGAACATATTTCCTCAACATCGAGACATGAAAAACATCATGCATAATCGAAAGGTTAGGTGGTAAGGCTAGCTTGTAAGCCATGTCACCAACCATTTCAACTACTTCAAAAGGTCGAACATACCTTGGCTTGAGTTTCCTTTTCTCTCCAAATCTGACCACACCTTTCACAGGAGCTACCTTTAGGAAAACCTTTTCGCCAACATCAAACTGCAATTCCTTTCTTCTCTGTTCAACATATGATTTCTGTCTAGTCTGAACCTCTTTTATCCTTTCTTTAATTTTCTCTATATCTTTAACTGTCTCTTCGGTCAACTCAGGACCCAAAACTCTCTTTTCACCAACTTCAACCCAATACACTGATGATCTGCATTTTCTTCTGTAAAGAGCTTCATAGGACGCCATACCGATAGTAGACTGATAACTGTTATTATATGCAAATTCGACCAACGGTAAATGTTTCTCCCAATTACCCCTAAGGTCCAACATGCATTCCTTTAACATATCCTCCAAAATCTAAATAGACCTTTTTGATTGACCATCTGTCTGTGGATGATACGCTGAACTGAACTTTAATTTCGTCCCCATGGCAGACTGTTAACTCTTCTAAAATTTGGAGGTAAATCTAGTATCTCTGTCATACACAATGGAGATTGGAACTCCATGGAATCTTACTATCTGTTTCATATACAATTCAGCAAACTGATCCAAGCTAAATGTCATCTTTACTGGCAGAAAGTGAGCTGATTTAGTCAGACGATCAACTATTACCCATATGGCTTGATTACCTCTAGTCAATTGGCGAAGTCCAATGACAAAATCCATTGTTATGTGTTCCCATTTCCATTCAAGAATCGCAAGTGGCCTTAGCAATCATGAATGGCGCTGATGTTAGGCTTTAACTTGTTGACACGTCATGCATCTCTCAACAAACGAGCCAATCATTCTTTTCATATTCCTCGACCAATAAATTTCTCGTAAATCATGATAAATCTTTGTACCACGGGGATGAGCAGCGTATAGAGCTGAATGAGCCTTCTCAAGAATCTCTTTCCTTAGAGCTTCATCTTTTGGCTCACAAAGCCTCTCTTTAAACAATAGATCTGCCATCAACTGATATCTCAAAACCCTTGACACTACCAGCAAGTGCTCGATCCTTCATCTTACGCAAGAACTTATCATTTCCTTGAGCTTCTTTAATTTTGTCCCTTAAAGAAGGTCGAACAACTAACGAGGCAATAACTGTAGTTGTCCGACATGGGAGTGTAATAAGCTCAACTCTCAGGTTGGCAAATTCTTTTATCAACTATTCTTGCTTAGTCAGATGAACGGCTAATTGTCCTTTACCCTTCTTGCTAAGCGCATCGGCAACAACATTAGCCTTACCTTTGGTAGTGGATGGTACAATCATAATCTTTAGCTAGTTCCAACCACTTTCTCTGTCTCATGTTTAGTTCCTTCTGAGTGAATAAATATTCAGACTCTTATGATCCGTGCATATCTCACACCTACCACCATAAAGGTAATGCCGCCAAATCTTCAATGCATAAACTACCACCGTGAGCTCGAGATCATGCGTAGGGTAGTTTAGCTCATGCGGCTTCGACTGTCGAGAAGCATAGGCAATCACTATACCATGTTACATCAACACACATCCTAAACCCAGTATGGATGTATCACTGTATATAACGAATCCTTCTGAACCTTTTGGAATAAATAGCACTAGTGCAGAGATCAACTTCCCTTTCAGCTCTTGAAAGCTCTTTTCACATTTATCTGTCCACTAAAACTTCACCCCTTTCTTGATCAACTGCTTTACCGGCCCAGCTATTTTCGAAAACCCCCCAATAAATCTTCGATAATAGCCAGCTAATCCTAAAAAACTGCGTATCGTATTCATGTTCGAGGGTGTATTCCAATTCATCACATCTTCTACCTTGGCCGGGTCAACTTTAATACCCTGAACGATAACAATATCGCCAAGAAAAGCTATCCGGTCAAGCCAAAATTCGCACTTCTTAAATTTAGCATACAACTTCTCCTTTCAAAGAGTCCCCGACACAACTCTCAAGTGCTCATCATGTTGCTCCGTATTCCTAGAGTAGACCAATATATCATCAATAAAGACAATGAAAAATTAGTCTAGAAATGAATGGAAAACTCAGTTCATCAAATCCATGAAAACGGCTGGAGCATTAGTTAACCCAAACGGCATTACTGTGAACTCAAATCACTGTCTTTTATCTTAAGTTGATGGTAGTCCAATCTCAAATCAATCCGAGAGAACATGCAAGCACCTTTCAACTGATCAAACAAGTCCTCAATTCTAGGTAGAGAACTATCAGATGATTCAGTTCTCGATAATCAATACACATCCTCATTGAGCCATCTTTCTTCTTAACAAACAATACCAGAGCTCTCTAGGGTTACACACTAGGTCGAATAAATCCCTTGTCCAACAGCTCCAGTATCCACACCTTTAGCTCCTACAACTCCTTCGGCGCCATTATGTATGGTGCCTTGGATACAGGTGCCGCTTCTAGGTATCAAGTCAATGGTAAATTCCACCTCCCTATCAAGTTGAATACCCAGTAAATCTTTAGGAAACACATCAACAAAATCTCGTACGACGTGTACATCACTTGCTATCAGTTCTGGCGACTGAGTACTCACAATACTCACTAGGTACCCCTAACATGTACCTTTCCTCAACATTTTCTGCACCTTCATAATTGACACAACTCGTGGTACAGTTTTGTCTTTTGTCGCAAAAATGGAAAACTCACACTCTCTGGGTTTCTAAAAGAGGATTTCTCTCTCATGGCATTTAATAGTAGCATAATTACTACTAAGCCAATCCATGCCTAAAATAATGTCAAAATCTTTCATGTTTATCAAATACAAGTCAATCTCTAAATTCTTTCCATCCATCTCTAATTTTACAGCTTTAGATATCTCGTTATTACTAATAATTTCACCTGAGGGGATACTAACATCTAAATCCTCATCTACTATTTGGCAAGTATTAGCAGTCTTAGTATGAAAACTAGCAGAGATGAATGAATTTGTAGCACCAAAATCAATCAAAACAACAGCAGGTATATTAAAAACCAATAGGATACCTATGATCACATCCTCACTTTTCTCCACCTCCTGCTGAGTCAGGGACGAGACACGGGCCTTTTCCTCCTTTGATATTTCTGTACTCTTGCCCTCTTGGCACTCAGAAGTAGTATGGCCTGGTTTCTTGCATTTATAACATATATCTTTCCCTCACAGGCACTCCCCAAAATGATGTTTCAAGCAATTCGAGCATAGAGGCTTTTCCTTGGATGCATCTGAATTATGCTTCATCTCAAAGCTGTCTTCAGTCTTACCCTTCTTGTTAGGATACTAGATCGGAAGAGCACCCCATCTGGTGCTCTTCCGATCTCTTTCTCTTTCCAGTGGGTTATGCAGGTTTTAGAGCAGGCTGTCCCAGATTCAGATGGTCTGAGACAGCATATGCCCGTTCTAGAACTTGGGCATAAGTGGTGAATGCATGGGCGGCCACAACCCCACCAATCTCCGGTCGCAGACCCCTTTCAATCCTCCTGGCCTTCTTCTCATCTGTGTTGATCAGGCGGGTTACGAACCTAGAGAGTTGCTCAAACTTCGTTCTGTATTCCACCAATGATAAACTCCTTTGTTTGAGTTGGAGGAATTCTGTTTCTTTTTTATCACGAAGGAATTGGGGAAAGTATTTTTGCAGTACCAATTCTTTAGACCTTTCCCATGTCAACTCAAGTATTTGCGCTTCAGTTCTCATGCGTGAGTACGACTCCTACCACTGGCTAGCATCCTCTACCAGCATGAAGTCGGCGCAAGATACCTTATGAGCCTCTGAGCAGGCAATGTATTTGAAGACCTGCTCCAACACTCTATCTAAACCATTCTTTTGCAGCTAGGGCGTTTGTGTCGACGAAATTGCTCGATAACCATATCGGTGTTATTGTTGTTATTGTGGTTCACATGGTTTGGTGTGTTGAGTGAATTGGAAGTATCTTGTGAGGTTGATGTGCCTTGCCCTTGGTTGAGCCCTTGAATGCAATTAACCAAGTCTCGTAGAAGGACAGCATCATTCCTACTCGTAGCTGTCTGGGCTCGTAGTCATCCTGAACGTACCATTTCCTAACTCCGAAACACGCATTCAACTTAGAATTCACTTGACAAAGCCATTCACAATACTCATCCACAAAAGACAATAATATAACATGGCATAGCATAAAAGATCTTACTTAATGTCAATTTAATCCTTAGTCAGCCTACAAGCTCCTAACGCCACTACTTATCATCGGTATCACTTCCTCTCGTGCAGCCTCACCCTATATTGGTCTTAGCCCACTTACAAGGGGCTGTCTCAGCCGTGTCCGAGCTAGAAGGCACCTCGTTATCGTCTCAGAATGCTATCTCAGTGTCTGAGTTGAGTGGTGGAGCATCAGCAGGTGCAATCATCTTCAAGCTATTAGGGACCTGGGGATGCTGAGCCTCGAACCTATCCTACTCTCATACATCAGCAGCAGTGAAAGCGGGGTAATCAATAGTGGGAGGTACCCCGGCTCCTCAATTGCTCTCTCTTGGAATAAGGCCTCGGCCACCTACTACCAGTATGGTGGCAAGGAAGCAATGAGGCGTCTAGCAGCCTCGAAGTGGGTGACAGAGTGTTCTATACTCTGCAACTCTCGAGACAGGAAGAACAACTCTCGGGCATACTAGCCCACAGTATGACCCTCAATTCAGGAGTGGTGTCAATAGTCATATATCATCTTCCTAACCCCAATAGGCATCAAAGAACAAGTCTTTCTACATGTCCTAAGAGTGCATGCCATTCCACCTACCCTTTATGGAAAGACAAAGTCTATTAGTTCCTCTTCTACATCTTTTACCTTAATTCTGAGAACTAAAATAATAACATTTTCTGAAAATTTAAGACCTAGAATCACATGCTCAATCATATATGATAACGTCACAAAGGGTTTAGATTATGCGGATACAATATTTCTTACAAAACATTCAAACTACATCTAAAATAATAAAACATGTTTTTTGTAGCTTTTCACGTCAATAAATTTATATACATATAGATGCAGTTACATCATAAATCATTGTATCCAGAGGCAAACTTTTAACTTCAATGAATAAAATTCTTTCAAAATATTTTACCTTTCCAGAGTCGGCGTGGTGTGGCAAGCGCAAGCATAAAATCTCGTGAACTGTATCAACTTTTAAAATTTCAACTATATAAAATTGAAAAATTTTAGTAAGTCTACAGAAAGGTAGACCTTACTCTAATACCACACTGCAATGCCCCAATTTCTTAAAGTTTGGAATGCTACTAAAAGTCGCATTTTTAATTTTGAATTGGACGAGTAATTTTTTTTAAGATAAACTAATAAAGGTAGAATATGTGCGGAAACATGATGATCATTTCAATTACATAATGCCCAAAATACATGTTTATAGTTGTTGACGAAAGCAATTGATCAAATTATAATACCAATAAAACATTTAGCAAAAAGGGCACTATATAATCATTTAGTTAAAATATTTAGTTGACCCTGCTCGTCGCCTCGATCATAGCCGGCCTCTTAACCTGGAAGGAGGGAAAGTTGGTGTGAGCATAATAATAATATTACACTCAGTGGGACAAGTCAATTAATCCAGGTCCAACTAAATATGCGATTATAATCATAACTCTGGTCTTTAAACTTTAAAATTTTCAAAGTTGTACTGTGAACTATCCCAAGGGCCTACTTTTGACCCCAGAACAATTTGCTATCCCTAACAACATTCTAGTACTAGTAATCATAATTGCACGGTGAGCTATCCTAAAAGCCTACTTTTGACCCTGGACCAATTTGCAGTCCTTGGCAAAATATTTTCATGCATTCAAGTCACAACTATAATCAACACACAACGAAAAGACAAGACCAATCAACTAGAATTTGTATAATGTAAACCCCACCTCAATAATCTTGAAAGAGTTCGCTTGAAATGTTGTACGAGCTATGATGCTACTCAAACTTGAAACTTAAAGAGCCCTCATCTACCCAATGGAAGTTTAAAGTGATTTGGTATGTTTGGATTATCACTGAAAGGAGGATCTTAAACTTTAAAGACTTAATTGAGTATTTATAAAAGTTAATGTGTTAAGATTTTGGATTCTAAAAATGTTTAAGGATCTAATTGATCATTTATTAATGTTAAAGTTAACATTTAATTTGATTGATTTGGGATTTAGGACTTTTATGAAGTAATTAAATTCTTTAGGGGTTAGATTCTTTAGGACTTTTCCTTGGATAGCTTAAGGGTCAATTTAAGTTGAATTAAAAGTTTTAGGACTTAAATGATTAAAATAGAAAGTTTAAGGACTAATTAGTAAAACTTGAAAGTTTGGGTGACTGAAATTAATTATTTAAAATATTTGGGGACTAACTTTGATTTAAATAATAACTTTACGGTTAACTTAAAGGTCTTGAGAAATCTTAGGGTCAAGACTTGAGTTGACCACTAGTTTAGGGTTGATTTAAATGTTACTAAAACTTTCAAGGACTAAAATGCAAAATCTAATGGTTATTATTTTAGATCTATTTTCCTTTGGTCTTTACACTATGGAGAAAGTGAGACAACGTGTAGAGAGAGTTCAAATATGGCTGGGATCTTTGGATCCAAAGTTTCCGACCAAAACTCCGGCAAATCGACGGAAAAATAGGTGGAAAGAAAAGCTCTAGACGAGCTCTACCGATAGAGGTAAGTTTTTAAAGGTATTATGATGGTTTTGGGGAAAGGGACTCAACGGTTTTGGTCATTTTCCTGTGAGTATGGTGGTATTCCGGCCAAAATATTTATATATTCGTGTTCCTCGTGTCAAGAGGCCATAGACACCAATTTTACGAAGTTTAGTGGAGAAATGGAGGTGACCCATTTTCGGGTCTTGCTTTGTTCGACCGAGTTCACGTTTTTCAGATTTTTTTTTAGTTAATGGTTAGAAACGCAACAATGTGGTTATTTTGGGTGTAACCATGTATAGTACTCAATACATGAACTAAGGTAGAAAGTAGAAGTTTAGAAAGGAAATTTGTTACATTTATTGCAAAGTGCTTGTTAGTTGCTTGAGGTGAGGAACTTGTTTTGTGTTTAGCTGAGCTAGCAACAAGAGAGAAATGAATCAAGTGTTAGTTGTTTTGACATTGGACAAGAATATTGGGAATAAGAAGAGAAAGAAGAGAGAGAGAAGAGTTACCCTTTGCTTGGTTGTCTTGAGTGCAAATGAAAAAAGTTGAGGTTCAAAGCTTTATGTATAATGAGTTCAATTATGACAAGAAGGGACCAAAAGTGAGATTTTGAAGTTTTTGGTTGGAAATAGGGGCTAATTAGAAGTTGATATTTTTGGTGTACATAGAAACTAATTAGAAGTTGTCATATTGATATATAACTTCGAAGGTTCGATCGGCATTGGTGAAATGCTATATAAGTTGGTTCGTCTATTTAAATTAATTCACTGGAATTTGTTTAATAAGTTTTGAATTGTTTAGGTCGAATTTAAACTTATTATTAAGTTATCTAATTTTCCATTCCCATAATAAAATTCGGCTCGGCTAGATGAGTATATGAAAAGTTTAAAAAGTCGAAGAAATCGTAGCAACACAAGTTGAAAAGTCGTAAAATTAAATTTAAATTTTCTTGGTTGCTACACTCCGAATTTATTAGGTAGCAAAAAACCTAACATGAAATAAGAAGTGTATTCACCATTTTGCGGATAGTCAACACGGGTCGAAGGCCAACAGAGGTCAACGATCAATGGGTCTCGAGAGTAGGCCCTGAGCGCCTCACCTAACCCAGTGACCTGTCTACCCATCGACCGCCACATATATCGACTCAGTCCAACAACCTCAAGGGCAGCCTTACTTTGTCTGTCTTGTCGCCCAGGGCATACAAGCTCCTCGCCAGCGAGCTCACAGGTGCCTCAGCCAAAAGTCGCAATCCAACCAATGTAAGGGGTGCATACGCTTGGGAGCCCATGTGAAGAACCTTATTCATGACAATTGATGGGACCCCCACATTGAGTACAATATGGCAATTACTTGTACTATACGCAGCTCAGACAATCGATAGTCAAAAAAGGAGGCCTACTCTTAGTCGATTAGACCTTTATGTCATGCATGTGGGGCTACAATAAATGTTTGCAATCATCACTACCAAGCAAAAGGCAATTGTACACTATATATAGAAGCAAACGGAATTGAGAAAGTTTGACACTCAATACTCACATTCTTCTGATCTTCTAAATTTTGTATTTGCCCAGTTATCGCAGACAGTCTTGGCTCCTTCTTCCTTTATCGCATATATTGATCACTACACGAATTTCCTATAAAAATAAATCTTGTTTGTTGAGTCTAAAGCAAAATTTGGCATCAACAAATTGGCGAGCCGTGTAAAGCAAACTTCTTGTGAAGTCTAACCTCTGGTAAAAGGAAATGAGTGGAAGACACTCAAGTGTCAGGAGACAAGAACTAATGATGTCGAACCACCACCCAGCTCCCGCAAAGACCGGGGCATTGCCAATACCGGCTCCTGTAGTGACAAGAAAATTTGTAGACACGTTTTATAAAATCGCTAGCCTTTTGGTGAAATTTTTTTAAGGATTTGCGACTTTCATCTATTTATTTTAAAGAAGAATGTAAATTTGTATAATCGAATCTTGTTGCTTCTGAATTTTAGAGTTAAGCCCATCTTGCTTTAAGTTGATTGTCGACCCAAGAAATTTAAATCCAAGCCTGTAAACGTATATGGCCCTGTTCAAAGCCTAAGAAAATTTAACCCAACCTAAACTTTGATTGTACGTTGAATTCCATCAGACTTGGGCTAACTGATTCTAGCTTAACTCTAATCACAACAGCCGATCTCTTATCCCCAACTTAGTGCCCTGTTGCAACAAGAAAAGCCTATCAGATTTCCTCCCAATCTCTCAATTTCACTCACGTAGGGACTCATCTCCCTTTTGTGCCTACATATACATCTATATACATACATAGAAATATACACACCCAGCAACGCATACATCCACGCCAGAAAAATACAGTCAACAAATTCCATTCAAAGGTATACATACAACACACACACAAAAAAGATCGGAAGAGCACACGTCTGCCTTTCTTCCAAACAGTACTGCAGCCATTACTCCCCCAACTTGTCGACCTTCATATCTCAAACACCTAATCCCGTTCCTCACCCCTTTTTCATCGAGCACATCCTCGGTTGAACCCCCTTCGCGAGCCCTGTCGAACTCAGCCTCTAGACCGCTGCCTCACCTGAATACAGACTCCATCAATCCCTATCGCCCTCTGGCTCTCGAACTGCTCGGCCAAAACATGAAGCAACCTCTTTGCCACTTGAGCCTTCTCGAACCATGACCCATCTGACCCCTCCTCAAACCACAGCCCCTCTTGAGCCTCAACGCGTCCCTGGCCAAATCCATAGAACCTGAGCCGCGACTCCCTCTTGTCGCTCAAGCCACCCCCAAATCACGTTTCATACCCGAGCGTCCAAGCTTCAAGCCTCTCAGCCAAGACTCGAACCCCCCTTCTCGAACGAATCCTTCAAGCCTCGAACCGCGCACCACACCCAAGCCACTCCAAGAACCCAACCTGCGACCCCCTCTTCATCGCTCGAACCTGCATCAGCCATCGAACCCGAGCCACCTCGACCTCGAGTCCCTCGACCAAACCCAGACTCTCTCTTTCTCTCTCTGATTCTCGTTCCACCTGAATTGAGAGTTAGGGATTGAGATATATTGAATTCAATTTTGCACCTCAGGTCCCCACATTTCGATCTATGTCGTGTTAGCCCCTAGAGTTTGTTTGATGTTTTAATTAGTCTTAAATCTTTCATTTCAACAGAGTTCAGTCCCTCAATTTTTAAAAGAATCTGAGTTGGTCAAAAATCTTAGGTCCAGTCAATTTTAATCCCTTGATTTTCAAAATACCCTATTTCAGTCCCTAAAGTCCCAGTTTAACAATTTTAGTCCCTTAGTTTTGAAATACTCTATTCTAGTATCAAATATTTTGAAAAGTTATTTTCTGCTCCAAAACCTTTATAATTTCC
>CAVNYN010277932.1:0-12022 GCA_963692815.1 Nyctanthes arbor-tristis
TTTTCACTTCTATTTTATTTTGCCATAACTTGGGTGCGACTTACCTCTCTCACAACCCAGTTTTTCACTCTTGTATGAAATATGTGGCCATTGACTATCATTTTATTTGTAATCATGTGGCAAGTGGATCCTTCTGTGTGTCTTACATTTCTACCAAAGACCAACTTGCCGAAATCTTGACCAAACCTCTTTCTTCTTCTAAATTTCTTTTCCTTCAATCCAAGATTGGAGTTTATGACGGATCCTTCATCCTGTGGGGGCTAGTTAAGGAAATTGTTAATGTGTTGCCATCACATACGAAAGATGACGAAGATAGGTCTCGTATGACAAAGACCAACAATTGTTCAATGTAATATAGCTGTATATAAATCTTTGCATGGGTAGAGTGATAATGTACATTTGTATCAAGATTGATGTGTAAGTACATTTTTTAGACATCATGTATAAATAAAGTACAATATGCCAATTGCATTGTATAAAATTACGAATTGATATGTGAATTACAAATCACTACTAGATATTTGTAGTAAAATCTTGAATATTGAGCATAAATTTGGTTACATAACTGAGTCTATAATTCTAAGATTCCTCCAAACATATCGTGCAAGTTCACATGTCCAACCTATATAAAGTTGTAATGATTAGCAGTCAAATGATTGAATCACAATCAATTATTACAGTTTTGATTTAGTATTTGACGTATTAAATTAATATTTTATTAATATATTAATAGTTATCCTCTTATGTACTCGATTAATACTTTATTATATTTTACTTTTAAATCATCTAACTTATTCAATATTATTAGTTAGCATTCTAACAATACGTATTGGGTACGTGCATATCCGTATTCGCTTGATATCTGTTCAGATAAAAATTTTCATACCCATAAGAAAGTACCCTCCCGACATACCCTTTTAATCGGATAATACCTCATTTCCCTACATACCCTTTTAACTGGGTGAAATTTTGTCTTATTTTGTACAAATACATGTAATATCACGTTGTTATTTTAGTCTAATAAATAACAAATATAATTTTTAAAAAAGTAGCATGATTTTATAATAACAATAGTTAGAGGCGTAATAATTATAATGATAAATAAATATCAATATGATAAAATTTTTCATCCAAAGTTGATCTGTTAATAGTTATGTCTGAAATGACTACCGGTAAAATCGGAATATACTATGGTCCAATTCCAATTTTCACAAATATTAAGAAAAATACAATGAATAGTGTTGGAAATGTAAAATTTAATATCGTTTCTCTAATATACTATTTTATTTATTAAATATTCTATTCTAATACTATTTTATCGATTAAAATGCACATTAAGCAGGGATTTAAAAGAAATCTAATATTTCAACTTCTTTTTTAATAAAAAAGTGGACTATATTTTGGGACGAATGGAAAAGAAAAATTGGACCAATTTTATGCTACGGAGGTAGTATGAAAATAATTAAGTTTGTACCATTAATAATTAAGACAATATAATGGGTTTAATTCAATGTTAGATTTTTTATTAGTTTGAAATTTTTTTGGTTTGTATAATTTTATTTGCGGAAATCAAGGAGAGATTTGATGAATATTTTTAAACATATTGCTTAAATACATGTTTAATGTTTTATTATAATTTACGTTTTAAATCATACAACTTATTCAATATTATTAGTTAACAGTTTAACATTGTGTATCAGACGTGTACTATAATTCATGTACCCGTTTGACACCGATTCAAAAAAAAAAAAAATTCATACCTATGAGATTATATCCACTCTATATAGTCTTTTAACTATATAATATCTCGTTTTATTATGTATAGTTTAACAAATAAATAATAAAATCCTTAAAAAAATGTTGCATGATTTCAGAATAATTGTTTTTACCATGATACATGTATCTGCTCGATACTCATTCATATAAAAAATTACATTATAGATATAAGAACATCTAGATTTGGAATATAAATTAGGAATATATATATATATATAAAGATTTTGCTCTTCAATTAGACGAAAATTATGGTGTTATCCAAAAGATGTTATCTTATCAAATCCTGACAATAACTTTAGGAAAACATTAGAGTGTTACTCAAAGAAGACAATTAAAGAAAAGGACTACTTTCCTTGGTATAAATTTCAAAATTATACCATGTTATCTTATCAAATCTTGACAATAAATTTAGGAAAGCATTAGAGTGTTACTCAAAGAAGACAATTAAAGAAAAGGACTTCTTTCCTTGGTATAAATTTCAAAATTATACCAAGAAATCTTAAAATTATACCAAGATTCTAAAAAAATCCTATAAGATTTTGGTGTGGACTTTAGAAGGGGGGAAATTTAGGTAGAGTTGAGTTCTAATCAAAGAAAGGAATTTGAGGATTTCCATAGAAAGGGACAAGGGAGGGAGATATGTCAGTTAGGGATGTATTAAATAAAATGCCAGACAAATCATCTTTAGCGTCAGACATAATAAAGAAGCAGGAAAAATTCAGCAATTGCTCCAGAAAAAATCAATTTTGTGCCATACAACTATAGTATTATATATTATATGATGATATGATTTCGAAGAACATTAAACTATGCAACTTAGATATTTATATTATTACGTTGAAGGATTGTCAAATTAGGATGATCTGTGTAAAGTCGATAAAGACGACAATATGCGGAGAATCAAGAATAGTTGAGTATTTTCTACGAGTTTCTCGAATATAAGTAAATTTTTTTTTTATATTTTACTTTAAGTTTTGCGAGTGAGCATTTATAGTGTCATCATTACAACTAGATTTCCACCCGTGCAACTTCTAGTGAAATTCCATATATAAAATAAAATGTAGCCTGACTGTGTTTTTTAGAGTTGATGTCACAAAGAAACTAAAATTCATGCTCTGTAAGTAGTTATGTGCGTTGGCTAGTAATATGTAATGAATTCTCTATTTTGTATTTTAATGGTTTCCAAGAGTACGTATCAACTCATATATTGAAACTTACATTACATATGTTAATGTAAAGAAAATAAAAACTATAGATCGTATTCATGAGACTTTATTCGAATAATGAGCAATATAGTTGCTTCATAGCACATATAGACGCTTCACATTTGCAATAAGGAGAATCAATTGAAAGATATTTCATTGGTAATATGTGCACTGAACAAAGAAGATTGAGATCAAAATTTGTTACTTAATGAAATACAACATTTTAGGTCTCCATTACAGAATGTAATCCTAACTGTGTGCAACCTACACTATCTAGGAATTATTAGTTGAATTTCAAACTGGTATTACAGAATGTATCCAAATCTTACAATTTATGGCTAGATAATTAAAATCAAAAACCATTAAGAAATGCCACATAATAGAAAAGTTATTGTATATATAATCTTTAGCAATCTAAATATTAAGAAAAAATGTACAAATGTCCCTTGAACTCATAACAAAATTATCAAATATTTAATGATTTATATCGATAGTGGAAGATAGTAATAGGAATATAATGGTTATCAAGAGTTATAAAAAATTATGTTTAAAAAAAATTATTATTTTTACTGTTTGAAATAATAAAAAATGGAAATAGTTCATAGATCGGAAGAGCCGTAAAGGATTTTATTGGCTCCCGCCAATCGATCCTTTTTTTCAGACCAATTAATTTTTTAGAAGGTTTTGTTACAATCACCCACATACCACAAGAAATGATGCGTAAACCATTCAATTCACTATACTTGATGTCAAAAAACGGAATTCCCAACTATTAAAATATCATATTTAATTGAACTAATACGCCATATAAATCGAAAGTCTAGTAGTTAATTCCATAAAATTACTTACATTATAAATGAAAATACCACTGAGTCATGCACCTATTTTAATAAATATATATGAGTAATTGCAATGACAAAACTACAAACACTCTCCCACAAAACTTCATAAAAAGTATAAAAAAGAAAATTTTAACTTATATTCGAGAAATTTGTAGAAAATACTCAAAAATTCTTGATTAAACATAATGGTTAAAGCATTTCTACATCTTCACGGAGGCAATTCTATCCTATTTTCCTTTAAACCATCACAGTGATCTATGTGAATAGGAGCAAAATTGCCAATTATGTTTTTTCTATGAAATTATAATATTAATTAAACTGATTCTTTATTTCTTCTATAAATCTAATTTAATAGGTTTATGAATTTAGAGACGTTGCAGACAAAATGACTTAAGATTGGGGTAATAGTTGCTAATGATTTATTTTTGTACAAAGTAAAGAAAATATTTCTTTTTGATTCTTACAGCTTTTTATTAGAAAAATAAAAATGGATTGACTAGGGTTTTTGTAGTGCACGTAGAGAGAGAAGAAGATAGGAGAGGGAAAACGCTTATACTTGTTGAGAATGAGATGATTATTTATGTCATTTTAATTTTGACCATTATAGTATATTTGAAAAATGGGGTGAGATTAATAAAAAACCTACTGTTAATATAATTAGCCTTCAAGTATATTATGTGATTAATAATAATATTATTTTGAGTGAAAACACATGAGAATAGTGATATATAAATAAAATTTGTTAAAAGAAAAAAAAGACTTGGTACAATGGTAAGTTTCGTGGAACTAATTACTTGGCTTTCGATTTATACGACGCATGAGTTCAATTAAATATGATATTTTAATATTTGGGGATTCATTTTTTGACATTAGTTATGGTGAATTGTGTGGTTTGTGCATTTGTTCTTGTGATATGGGGGTGATTGTAATAGAACTTTCTAAAAAATTAATTGGTCTGAAAAAGAAGATTGTTTGGCGGGAGACAATAAGATCCTCTACAACCGTATTTTCTATAAATTATTTCTTTATTTATTATTTGAAAAAATAAAAATAACAAAACGCTTGTTTTTTTAAATACTATTTTATAACTCTTGATATCTATTATATAGCTTTTTACTATCTTCCACTATCAGACGTGTGCTCTTCCGATCTTGGTTATTTTTTATGGGTTCAAGGGATGTTTTTGCTAGGGGTGCGCATAAAACTCGGCAACCTGGCTAACCTGACCTACCCAACTCGATTCGTGTCAGTTTGGGTTCGATTTTTTGAACCCACGGGTTGGTTTCGGTTTCCAATTGACTCAACCAGAACGGGTTGGGTCAGTTCTCGATTTCGTCCAATGAACTCGACCAAACCCATAGAATCCGACCTATGAGAACCATGTTAGATAAACCCGATTAACCCAACCTACAACTTGAATCTCCAAACTCTATATCTTCAATCTTCATTTTGTATTCTAATCCCATCATACCCCTTCACCAAGAATATACTTATTATTTTCCCTAAGATAATGAGACAATAGTCATTAGTCAATATCGGCAAACATTTGAAGAAAATTTCCTTGTACTAATCCCCAAACACTCATTATTCAAAATCTTAATCTTCTACTTCATGCCCAAGATTGATGCCGCATATTCTCACTTTATACTTTAATCGACGCATCACACAAGGACCACTTGAAGGGATAGCTTATTGGGCCTTGTAAACGGTAGAGATTGGAGAGAGTTGATAGCAAACCAGAGAGAGAAAGTGGTAACAACAGAGCAAGCAAAGCATATTAGGGTTTTGGTCAAGTTTGAAATTTATTACATGGTATGTTTGGCTGGGTTTCTTGTGACAAATCTTGGGCCAAGTTTAAAGGCCAAAAAAAAAGAAAAAAGGGAGAAAAGAAGAAGAATGGCCCAAAAGGAGAAACCAACCCATATTTCTCCCTTTCTTGTAGCTTACATGTTTAGAGGTTGGGCAAGTTTAGGGTTGGGTAAGGGGAAAAAAATTCAAGGCTGGCCCATAATTACCAGACTCAAACTGACCTGACCCATTGCGGGTCGGTTTGGGGTCCGACCCGACCTACCCGACCTGATGTCCACATCTAGTTTGTACATATTTCTTTAATATTCAGATTGCTAAAGATTACATTTACTATAACTTTTTCATTATGTGTCATTTCTTAATGGTCTTAGATTTCAATTATCTAACTGTAAATTATAGGACATGGATGCATTTTGATAGGTGTACATTTGACACACTTATTTATGCTTTAAACTGATAATTAACCAATTAATTGAGTGAATTTCTACTCACTTTTATGTCAATATTGTCTTTGTAGGTTAATATCCTCAATTTGGATGAGAACAAGGAAAAAGAAGAGAAAAAATAAATAAAACGCAAAAATTCTAAAGTTTGGAGACTAAAATGAAACATGTTAAAAGATGAAGGACTTTAGGTAGAAGTAGTGAAGGGTGTGAAGAAGGAGGAAAAAAAAGTCAAGGACCAAATGTGCAAGAAAAATTGATGATGAGGCCCAAATGAACATTTTGAAAAGAAGGGTGTAAACAACTTGTGGAATACACGTTACACCCTGCTACAAACTACAAAGAGAATAACCTTATCACGACAAGGTTGTAGAATGCATTCTGTGACCTTGCATAACCTATCCTAAAACACCCAAATTTTCATATGTTGAGGGCTCTTTGTGCAAAGTTAGAGTAAAATACGGTTTTTGACTTTCAAAACTTGGGCATTACTCTCTCTCTCTCTCTCTCTCTCTCTCTCTATAAATATATATATATATATACTTATTTTCTTAGTTCTAAGGGATGATAAAGTGGGATTTTGAAAGGGGTGCCCTTGGAGCCTCCATTCTAGAAGAAATCAAGAAGAAGATAGAAAGAAGCGGAATATAAAGATCAAGCCCTTTAAAGGAGAACATCTTTTCATCTTTTATTTTCCATTATTTTCTCCATTGTATTGTGTTGCTTTATATAATTGATTTCTTTTAATTTTTCCATTATGAGCTAAATTGTGTAATGTTGGGACAATTCATGAAGTTTAATCTAATTAATTAATTTCTATGTTCTTATCATGATTTGTTTACCTATTTCATGTATGTTTGTTATTGAGCTTAATTTCACATGTTTGCTTGCTCACCAAATATGTGATTTGTGAGGTGTATAATGATCGAGAGATACTGTGCATCTTAGACCGCGTAACAAACACCCTAGGTTCACTAGGTGATCCATTGAGTTGTTTTCATAAACACTTAATGCAATTAATTGGTTTTAATCGACATTGAGATATAGTAGGTTAAACAAATTGGTTAGGGCTAATTTTGACACTCGAGAGAGGTAATTAGCTAATTTATGAAAATCAGGTCTAACATAGAAGTTGGGTAATTTAAGTGCTTATTCAGGAAGTAATTAGCTCAAGGTTAAGTGGAGTCAAGAATCCCAACACCTAACTTATCCAATTTTTTGTCTCCAATTTATCCCCTTTTATGCTTAAATTTTTATTTCATTTTAGTTTACTTCATTTTTCCAAAAATAACTTTTATTGTGTGTGACTTTTATAGCATTTTGATCTGAGTTAGAATAAGTAATTCAATCACATGTAAACAAATCCTCGTGGGATCGACAACCCAGACTCATTTTCCACTTTATTACTTGCTTACGACTCGTGTACTTGCAGTACTAGACACACCTTTTAATTCGTAAAAAGTTTTTTGGCGCCATACTGGGGATTGATCTTATTTTTTTGAGTTAATTTATTCCAATTCTATTTCACATTTTATTATTTATAACCTTTTGATTTGTTGTTAAAAAAATGGTAGGTCATGATTCATTTTCTGACATTGATAAAGAAGATGTGCCATTGATTTGTTTCGTTGAGACACAATGAGATAAATTGATTGAATGCTATGGGCTTGTTGGAATTGAAGAGGAAGACTTGCCATTTAGATTATTTTACCCTACGGAAACATAGTGGAACATCTGACTTGGGGACAACGTTCGACTTATCCATGGTTTATCTACCACGATGAATGGGAGTCACATATTGACAGCCTCCTCACACTCTTCCATAATAAAATAGAACGGTTGAATAACATCGGGGCAAGAGTAAATGAAGTGGCTCAAGAATTGAGTCAATTACTCAAAGTTTCGAAAAACAAACCGATCAACCAACAAGGGATTAAAGAGCATCTTGAGGTTGGCGGGATGATGGCCCTGAAGCACTTTGAAAATAAGACCCCCATTGATTGGAGCCAAAGAAAAAATCGAGATATACATTATTAAGTTCGAACCGGATGTGATCAAGTCACATGACTTTGAAAGGGGCAAGAGAAAATGGTGTGCAATAAGCACACAATTAAGAGAAGTCCCACTTAGCAAGTGTGGCAAGAAATCAAAAGCTACGTCCAAAGTGTCACGAAAGGATTCTTGCTAAGAAGAATAAAGTCTATTTAATGACGTTAAAGAAGCGCTTATTGGGAGGAAACCAAATTTTCCAACTCTTAAATTTCTTGTTCTTTCAATAATTAGATTAGATGTTGATTAGTATCAAAATTTATACCTTTGATATATCATTTCAAAGTCACTAAATGTCCATTTGATAGTAATCCAACAATTTTATTGAGCTAAATAGATTTTCATGCCACAAGTCCCTTTTGTATGAATACATGGTCTAAAAATGCAATTAATAAAAGTATGTATTCATAAACTTATTGAGAAGTATTATACATAAAAAATGGTGTTTAGTGATGCATTTTTTTATGTGTTGTAAGTGTCGGAAGTTCATGGCGCAAGTGGATCAAGACAAGTCTGGAAGATCAGCAATTACGTCAACCATAAGCAAATGTCAAATAAATAATGATAACTGGAGTTCTAGCGGTCTAATGAAGATGATTCAAGTGGGATTGGAAAGATAACGTAAATATCTACAAAATCATCCCATATAACCAGATTCAAATTCAGTTCACAAAGTTGTCAAAATTCATCATGAAGTTGCAAGTTGTGTTCTTATCAAGATAAGGTGTCGACTAGTGTGCAGTCTTTAGTATTTTGATCATATCAAACGTTCTAGACAATGGAATGGTGTAATTCAAGTTGGTGCATACCTCTAAGAGATTTATCTACAATCTTCATCTTTATCACATTCCTAGATTCCGGACTTACATCAACAAAAACGGCCAAAAGTAGACAACCAGAAAAGATTTTGACAGTCAAACTTGCCTCCTGTACAACTACTGATTTTTCAAGCATATGTTGACCTTTACTTATCCAAATTCTATGATTTTTGATCCATTGGAAAGATAAGGACTACAATTTATATGTTATCATCAATTTCTAAATCTGGACTAAACATCTTTCAAAATTGCCTACAATATGCAAATTGATACATTTACATGATAGCTGCTTGACAAGTGGACAGTGCTTTGTATTTTGGACGTATCTAGGCCTACAAATTTCCAGTTAGTCTGAAATTTTTTTCAACACATAGAAAACACATTTTGAAACAACCTTTAAGTTGGTAATAAGATCCAATTCAATGAATATCATCATTAAAATATAACTAAATATTGCATTAGATTTGCAGGAGCCAACAAAGCATGCGGATTAACTTAGATCAAGTTGCAACAAGCAAATTGGTGTATTTTCTCTATATAAGGAGCACTCTGTAGCCACTAAAGAGAATATTTTTGGAGAGCAAATACATAGGAGGAGGAGGAGGAGGCCTAAAGGTTGAAAGGCTGATTTTGGGACTAGCAAACGCTAGATGTGAACGATAACTTCTCTTGTTCGGTTCTATATTTCTATCTCATGTATATTTAATTTTATTTATTACCTAGGTGAATGATGAAACCATGTTAGTTATATAACTTCCTATTTTGTTATTGATTCCAAATATTATGTACACTAAACGTCTATAATTCCGGTTTCATCAATGATAAATTATGCTTTCATATCTAATATCAAGTATTATTGATTGTTAGAAAATTTATCCATGCTTAGTTTTGAAAGTTCAACACGTAATTTTATTTGACTACTTGTGATTCATTAAGTTGTCTACATGTAGTGCTTAGAGAATTACACACTTGAAGTGAAAGAGGATCTACATTATATTAGTTATATTTTGAGCTTAACAATAAATACTTGCGGTAATAAAAGATTGATCTCTTGTTATTACTCAAATATTAGAATTAATACAAGATAGGAATTATTTTCTATATATTGGTGAAATCTGTAACCTTGATAATCTTTATCATTTGAATTGTATTCATAAACTTTTGCATTCTTTCTTACTTTTACGAGTTTATATTTTAATTATTAAATCTCAAAAATTGTTTGGAGCTAGGTTAGAGTTAAATCTAATTCAAAGTCATGGAGTTGTTCCACATTTATAGTAATCCTCATAGGATCGATCTCGGTACTCACGTTTCTTTATTTCAATCGATTCGTGCACTTGTAAGTATTTAAAATTGACACAAGAAGTTTTTAGCGCTGTTGCTGGGCGATTGCTTCGGAATAACTCTTTTTGAGTCAATGTTAGTTTAGCTCTTCTAGTTTTTCTTTAACATTTGTTTGAAAGGTTTCTTTTGCTAGATTTTGTTTTAGTAATAGATTGAAAATTCCAAAAATAATAATAATAATAATAATTAAAAGATTATTGTTTTTTGCTTTTTTATTTTATTTCAATTGTTCTTGTTAAGTTTTACTAGTATTCCCATTTTATTTCAAAAAAAAAAAAAAACAGAGAGCGAAAGTGGAAAGATGCATTCAATTAGAACATTTAGTCAACATCATAGGGAACTATTTTATGGGGCTTGGGAGTGATTTAATTCTTTGATATGGAATTATCCTATCCTCAACTTGCCAAAGTCGTATCTTCTCCAAATCTTTTACAACTGGTTGAGTTTTGAAGCAAGAGAATGAGTATATTATAGTATTATGACAATTAATGATGGAACTCTATTCACAAGAAATCAAGATGAGGCCTATAATTTATTAGAGGAGATGTCAACTTTTTATTACTATAATAGCCACCAAATTGCCCCATGCAGTATTACTATTGTAGAATGAATTCTACAATGAATTCAATAAATCGTATGGAATAAAATCTTAAGCATATCACAGAACGAATGGAGAATCTCAAAGATGGAGTTGTGATTGATGTTCCAATGGAAGTAGAAGCATCCACTTCATTCTATGATGTCGACGGTGATGATTATACACTAATAGATGATCTTCCAATATTTGACCAATTACAAATCCAAGTAGAGCAAAGCGATATAGAAGTGAAATGGTAATATCTAATGCTTTACAACATAAGTAAGTTGATAAATTACAAGAAGAAATTCCAGAGGAGAAACAAACATAACTATAGTCGGAGAAACAACAACAACATAATGTTGAGGAGTATGCACTACCAATGTTGACTTCACTACTTTGCACTCCTCAGCCAGCCTATCAGTTACCTCCATAATTTGTGTTATTTCAACAAGCCCAAAAATGGAAATCAGATCTCTTTGATGTTCTAACAAAATGGCCACCAAATGCATTGAAGTTGAATTTGTAGCGACTTGAAAACTTTAATACTATAAATTCTAAAATTTCAAATTCTTAAGCGTGTCGCTACCAATTTCTTTGAATTTTAATTCTTTAATTTAATTTAATTATATATATAATAATGATTTATCTAACATAAGAATTTATTTATTTGTTTATTTACCATTTAATTAACCATTTAAATAAGTTAGTATAATTAATATTTTATGAATTGTTTTAGCCATTTAACAATTTAGAGAATTTATAAATATATATATATATATATATATGTAATTTCATTAATTATTTTGTTATTGGACAAGCTTTAACATATAGGGCCTTAACCCATTGTAGCCCATAAGAAACTCTTGGACCTAAGCTATGAAACTTTGGCCCCAAACAACTACACTTTGGCCCCAAGCAACAATTTCTTAGATTTTTCACAAAATTTTTCAACTCCTCATAATGTATAAATTCCATTTTCTTCAATCCTTCTCATTTGACAACCCTAGACACTTTCATAGGTAAATTAACTCTTGCTTTCATCTCCATTTTCACTCAAACACCATAGATTATCACCATCATCTTCATCATGTTTTTGCAAAGAAAGATCTATCTTTACACTTTCAATTCCAAGCATGCACCTACATGACTAAGCAAG
>CAVNYN010277934.1:0-19529 GCA_963692815.1 Nyctanthes arbor-tristis
CGTCCAACTTGGCCAAGGGAAGGAGAAAACCGATAAAAACCCGCCAAAATATCTATTTGTCCTTTGAAAAGAGTCCTTTACCATATATAGAAGGATTATAGCTTGAAAGATAGCTTTAATTGAGGAATATCAAGGCTCTACGGATACTTTTTCACGTGGATTATTCGAAGAATATTTGAGGTGGGTAACCTGATACTTTGATTCCTTTTATACATGCATAAAGTTTTGATAAGATAAGTGTGTATTTGATTGACGCTTTTTATGAGACAAACATGGATTTGAATGCATTATTATTGAAAGAAAGATTTATTTATTGCATTTGTATCGCTAGTTAATGCTTTACCCGTTTTGATTTGCTTTGTGATTGTATGGCCTTGCTGTGTGGTCTTGGCCATCCTGATTTGTTTACTACACTATGACCTATTCAATGATCCCGGAATAGGGAAGATTAGTGTGGTGTTTGCTTTGAATTGGAATCTCAGTATGGGTCTACCGGGGTTCATTGTGGATCCACTTAATTGATATGAATCTGGCGCGCACCACGGGTAGTAGTGTAACTAGCGATATGGCCCTTTTGTGCATTGAAAAGCTTTGTACATGCAATGATTTTCTTGGAAATGAGTTTCCTAAACAAAAGGTGAATCAAAGAATTATGTTATTCACTGAGTACGTTGTACTCACTCCCCACTTATTACAATTTTTGTAGATAACTGGAGTCATAATAATTGAAAAGTAGGGCAAGCTGGGAGTTGGATCGTGCTCGCAAACGAGAGTAGAATTGTGCATGTGATGTAAACCTGTTCTTGAAACTATCACGAATTTATTACTTTTACGCACACATCTATAATATATATATATTTTACATCTTATAACATATAAGAAAATAGTGAGTTATAATCTTTATATTGATTTGAATTCTACTTCTCACTGTAAAAGTTTTCTAATGATTTGGCCCACCTTGGTAATCAATGAAATATATTTATTAATACAACTTCTTGTGGTTATATATTTTCTTGAAAAACCTAGTTGTAATGTTTCTTTAAAAAGTTGACGATTTGTTAACTTATGAGATTATCTTTATCTATTAAACTCAGTAATATAAGATAAATTGGATTGTTTCGCACGTCCCGTCCCCGTTATTTGAATAAAAACTTCCGCTACCAAATTTGAAAATTTCCCTAAGATATTCGGAAATATTGTAAAGTTAGTGGGGGCGTGACAGTTCACCCTAATAATAATAGTCGGATAATACTAAGTAATGTGTTAATTTTTTAATTTTGTATAGTAATTTTTAATAATCTATTTATCTGCTCACCTTAATCTTTTTTTCTCAAATTTTCAAAATTTTGTTTATTACATCTTTTAATTTTGTATAGTAATCTTTAGTCATCTCCCAGTTGTTGAGGCGAAACTTTTGGCCTTTGGAGATACTTTAGATTTTGTTTAACTAAGTAAGTGTATCGATCAAATTCTTAATTGTTTCTTTCCTTGCGTTTAACTAGGTAAATGCAGCAATCAAGTTCGCAGTTATCTATTTCCTTTTATATTTGAATAATCAAATCAACCTTTAAGCAGCCTAATCGGATAAGTATACAAGCAGCTCTATATATAGATTGCATACATATTTGCCAGCAATCGATCAATGAACATAGAATATCAATTTTGGAAGTAGTTGCATTTATTTTTCTTTTATTTATTATCGTTTAATTAATTGTTTACTTTAGTTTGTTTTAGAAATGTATATGTGTTTTCCATGTAACACACGGGTAGATTAGCTAGTATATTTATAGATAAGTGTAGTGATGGTTTTTTTCTTCTCTCTTAGCATAATTAAAGAAACTGGAATTCGAATAATAAATATTTCCATGTGTTTTTTTTAAACAAAACAAATACTTTCGAAGTTTCAGATTAAGTCCAAACGTGTACCCAAAAAAATAAAAAAAAAATCCTATCCAAGTGAAATTATCAATTACAAAACATCGTCTAATTAAATAGAGTAAGGTTTTGCATTAAGTGACAGCACTAAAATGACGATGCCCAATTAAAAAAACACCAACCTCAATCAAATTGTCAAAATCAAAATTAAATTGATGGTAAAAATCGCAAATAAGGTAAGCATTCCTTATAAAGCTAATTATCTCAAAATTATGCAGCAAATAAATAAATAAATGGTGTATATAGAAGGTGACATCAGAAATGACATCACTAAATATCTTAAGAAGTCATATGTTTTAAGAAGCCAAACAAACAGCGGGAAAAAAAATCTACCCACCTTACCCTTTAATATATATATATATAGACTAGTTAATTTACTCGCGCGTTGTACGGGATGATAACACCAGATAGTATAAGCAATTTAAGAGAATCAAACATGATTGTATAAAAAAATTTAAGTTGTAATATTTGATCGTTTATGTCAGTAAAACAATATAGATGACATCCGTAATACGATATCTTTCATAGATCAAAATAGAAAATGATCTACACCAAAAAAAACCTAAGAAAAATATTGAAAAAGAATGAGTAATATGAATTACCCGTACCAGCCAATTGCATGTATTGAAAAAGTTTTGAGATCTCGATTGAAATTTGCTCTTATTGGCTTGGGCTTTTAATAATAATTGGGTAAATTTCTCATATGATCCCTAACATTTACACATTTGATATCAATTGAGTCTCCTTTGTGTTTCGACCTATCATAAATTGGCAAACATGGTCTTCAATGTCATAAAAATGGCCTTTATATGATTTACTCTTTAAATGAAAATAAAAAGGATTCTATAAAAAATTAAAAATAAAATAAAATAATTTCACACCACCTAACTAGTTACTCATGCCACTCCCAATCTTGACTGAAAATGACAAGTTCCACCAACAAAGGAGAATACCTGCATTTTGGTGTTAACTCCCCATATTACTGCGAGAAATGGCAGAAAAAGGAGTTTCTGTACCCTACACCCTCCAAAAAACCTTTGTAGCCAAAATTTGTCATTTCCAATCAAGTTAAAGTTAAGGTGGGGTGGGTAAGAAATTATTATTTTTTTATTTATTCGTACTTTTTCTCAAAATTTATTTTTGTTTTTATTTAAAGCATTAAGGGCATAGTCGTCAAATTTGGGATTAGGACCTTTGTGTCAATTTAGGGTTAATTTCATAAATTGTCACCAATCTTTGAGTTAAGTCTCAATTTCGTCCTCAACCTTTGTTAAGACACCCTACAGCCCCTAACCTTTGATAAATACACACAAATTATCCCTTTTTACACTATTCCACAAAATTTTTAACAAAATGACGATTATGTTTAAATTTTTTTTAAAAAATGTTTAAAAATAATAAAAAACTTAACAACCAACCCACCCCATGCCCACCCCATGTCCCGCTCCCCTTCGGCCGGAGTTCCGGCCACTGGAAACCAGAACGGTCGATTCCGGCGGCCACAAATAGGGGGTGAATCCCTCCCATTTTGCTACTGGAAATGGCAGCAAAATTGAGAATGGGGATTCATTCTCCCATTTGTGCTGCCAGAAATGGCAGCGATTTTGTTACCATTTTCGGCAGTATTTGTCTAAAAATGAGGGGTGAATTCCCCAATTTGTGCTGCCAAATAGCCAAAAACGGCTGACGTGCTGCCGTTTTCTGACAGTACAAATACTGCTAAAAATGGTAGCGATTTTGCTGCCATTTTCGACAGCATTTGTCTCAAAAATGGGGGATGAATCCCCCCATTTTGCTGTTGGAAATGGTAGTGAACAGGGAGATTCACCCCCATTTGTGGCCATTGTGAAAGGGAGGGATTCACCCCCATTTCGGGTAGGGGTAGGGATGTGATGGGTTGGTTTTTAAGTTTTTTATTATTTTTAAACATTTTTTTAAAAAATTAAAAAGTTTAAGGGGGTATAATTGTCCATTTGTTAAAAATTTTGCGGAATAGTGTAAAAGGGAACGATTTGTGTGTATTTATCAAATGTTGTGGGGTATCTTAAAAAAGTTGAGGACAAAATCAAGACTTAACTCAAAAGTTGGGGACGATTTGTGAAATTAACCCGTCAATTTATAAAAGATTGGGGACCCATGGCGTTGAATAAAAAAACGAATGGAGATTCAACTGATACAAAGTGCAAATGTTGAAAACCATATATGACATTTACCCATAATTATTAGGGAAATTTTCTAAATGATGAAATTTAACGTAGTGACAATAAAAAAATTCACTTTCTGTGGTCATTTTTGGTGATAAAATGTCAATTATACCATTCTCATTCATCATTTAACACTAAAACTCTAACCCTAAATCAAGTTCATACCCAATTATTCCTCTCTTCCTAGACAGACAGACAGAAAGAGAAAGAGAGAACTTCAGAAATGATCATTGCCACCATCGCTCGCTAGTAAGGGAGATTAGGAAGAACGGCCGGAGATGGTTGTGGCTAGGGTTTGGTATGGTGGGAAAGGTGATGATAATACATTAGAAAAAAGTGTTAAGGGTAAAAAAAAAAAGGTTAAAAAAATTGCTATTTTGTCCAATTATTTGATTATTATTATTATTATTATTATTATATTATACATCTAAATTATAATTTTACATACTATTAATTTGACCACTGATATAACAACTACTTAATTATAACTATATATTTCAAACTTCAATTAATTTTTCACTATTCATTTCATCTCATTATAATTTCGTATTACAATTCCATTCAAATAATGAGAATTATCGTAAGAGATAATTTCAAATATGGTCTCAATCTTTGCACATTCTATTAGTTGGGTCCTCAATCCTTTTCTTCAAAGTCTTGCCCCCCAACCCTTTATAAATTCACTCATAAAGTCTATGACATTTATGATTTACTTTTTTTTTTCTCTTTTTGGATTAGTTTCACTCATAGTCCCCAACACTTGCACTTTCTATCAGTTAGGTCTTCATTACTTTTTTTCCCAACTTTGTTGGTCTCCAACCTTTTATAAATTCTCACATAAAGTTCTTTATAATACTTATACCTTTACTTTTTAAATAAAAATAAAAAAGAATTTGAATAATAGTTAAAATAAATAGGAAAACAATTTTCCCACCTACCAATCTAACTACAATCCTACCCCTTCGTCTAACTTGATCGGAAATGATAACAACCAAAATATTTTTTTCTTTTTGCAAGAACCGTGCTTTTTCGTACCATTTCCAAGCATCAATGAGACGAACAAAGTAGCAAAATGGAGATATGCTCTTTTGCCTCTAGAAATTACTGTAGTATGTTGCAATTTACGTCCATGTTAGAATGGGTAAATAGGCTTGTAGGGTGAGAAAGAGATTATTTTCTTTTTTTTTTATTTATTTGATTTTTAAAATCGTTTTTCTTTTTCTTTTTTCTTATTTAAAGAGTAAGGGGTATAAAAGTCCTTTTAATGAGATTAGAGATCTTATGTGTAGATTTATGAAACGTTCAGGACCCATGGAATTGAAAAAGAATAAGGACTCATATGATATAATGTGTAAAGATTTGGGATGATATGGGAAATTTACCTTACTTTTTTTAATTGAAAAAAATCTAAAAAGTAGTAAATAAAAATAAAAAATAAAAAGGAATATAAATTTTTCCTTCACCTACCATGGAGTTGCGCATCTTACTCATATCCCCAACCTGACCATAAATGTCCCTTGCCATTTCCGACAATAGTGGAAGGATAGATAACAAAATGAGGTCTTTTTTTTTTTGCTGGCAGAAAGGACTGTCGGAATTTGTCATTTATAGTTGACTTGGGAGTGACAGTAGGTAAGTAGGTAGGATGAGAAGAAATCATTTTCTATTTTTTTTCTTTTTATTAAATTTTAATTTTTAAATTTTTGTTGCTTTTAACTAAAGAGTAAGGGATGCTAAAAAAGAGTAAGGATATAAAAGTCATTTTATGGGATTAGGAGCCTTATATATGAATTTATGGAATGTTAGAGATTCATGGCATGGAATTTGAAAAAAAGATTAATGATCCAACTGATAAATGAGCAAAGATTGAGATCCATATGTGAAGTTTACCCTTTTAGTAATGAAAGTCCAATTGAAATTAAATTTAATAGCACGTCTAACGAGTTGAGAAGAAATGTCAAGAAGAGTTAAAGAAGAAGAACGGATATGAAATGGAAACTTGAATTAGGAAAAAAATCCGGCACTCTGGGAGTATCGTAGACTCAGTACTCCACCCATTAACTTTTTAACACGCTTCATTTTATTAGCCCACCTTTAACCCCCCCAAACTTTGGCTAACGGCGTCAACCATCTTCCATTTCCCAACTAATTTCCCTTTTCTTGCTTTCTACGACTGATTCTTTTCCCCTTTTTTAAGCGAATTTTTCTCATATATATGTTATAACGTCAATTTCCTTTATTTTCTTTCCTTTAGTCTTGCCTAGATATTCACGTGTTACTGAATTGCATCTATTAAAATATTCTTTTTTCGACTAACTCAAATCATGACGAGAAATGTAGTTCGAACATTTACCCGTTCATATTAACTTAAATAATGACAAGAAACGTAGTTCGAGCGTTTACCCGTTCGAAGAAAAAAGACTATTTTGATTGCGGTGATTCGCTGAATTCAATAAAATGGATCAAAGTGTATATCGTCGTACAAAAATAAATTCACGTGAACTAATTAATGATTAATGGACTAGAATGTGTGATGTAAATTCACGTCAACTAATTAATGATTAATTGACCAAAATGTGCATCGTCACACAATAATTTAACATTAACTAATTATTTTTGTAGGACGATATACACTTTGGTCCATTTTATTGAATTCAACGAATCTCCGCAATCAGAATAGTCTTTTTTCTTTGAACAGGTAAATGCTCGAACCCACGTTTCTTGTCATTATTTAAGTTACTATAAATGGGCAAAAATTCAAATCACATTTGTCATGATTTGAGTTAGTCGAAAAAAAGAATATTTTAATAGATACAATTAAGTAACATGTGAATATCTAGGCACAACTAAAGGAAAGAAAATAAAGGAAATTGACGTTAATTATAACATATAGAGGAGAAAAATTCGGTTAAAAAGCAAAAAAAAAAAAAAGGAAAAGAATCAAGTTGTAGAAAGCAAGAAAAGGAAAATTAGTTGGGAAATGGAAGATGGTTGACGTCGTTAGCCAAAGTTTGGTGGAGTTAAATGTGGGCTAATGAAATGACATGTGTTAAAAAGTTAATGGGTGGAGTACTGAGTCTACAATACTCTTAGAATACCATTTTTTTCCCTTAAATTAAATAGAAAAAATATACTACTATTTGTATAGATGGAAAAGGTTACTTGTGGGGAAGTATTTACAAAATATGGTGATTTTGCCATCTTACCCATATGTATTGTATAGTATACTACTATGATTGGGGAAAAAATAATCTAGGGTTGAATGGTGAACTTACCCTATTTTGTAAGATTTGGTAAAGATCTCTTGCAAATAGCAGGACTTTTGTATAGATAGAACACTAGTTTTTCCACCCGTACGTTACGGGAAGTTCACAATTCAAATCATAAAAGTTTAAAATATAATAATATTTTACGATATTATCAGTGGCATAAAATATGTAATTACTTTCTTTAGGCCACTATTTCTTATCTTTCATTGTTAATTCAGCTATTATATAATAGCTGAATTAATTAATTAATGTATTCATGTTGTTCCTTTTTTTCAATTAGACAAAACATTTTTTTCCTGATCAGGTAAAAAGTAATTATTATAATCCATTGTACATTAATCACTATTGCATGGCAATTGAAATGCAATGTTAAACAAATATGTATCAAGTTAAATGAACGTTTGATCATTACCGCAGTTATGATATGCATAAAAATAATTTAAAGAATAATAGACACAAAAGGCTGAGAAGAAAAATATTATGAAAAAAAACAAAAGAACTAAACAACTTACCAAATGAATCAATATTCACAACATTAAACTTACCAAACAAAATATTTTCTCTATCCCTATTGATCCCCACAATACCAGAAAAAGAACGGAAGTTAAATATATCTCTAGGAAAGGCAAGGAAGCTCAAAAAGATAACTATATCTCTAGGAAAGGCAGGGAAGCTCAAAATCTCTCTCTCTCTCTCTCTCTCTCTTTAGTACTCTCTTTGAACCATAGCCTCCACTGATGACTGGCAGGCCTATATAGTTCTTCATTTGGTTTAACGCCAAAGTGATACAGCCCATAAAAATCGAGCTCATTGATAGCCCCGTCGAACTGTGACACTAATTTGTATTCGACAGAAGCTTGGATCCTTTTTCCCTTGTATGAAAAAAATAATAATAATAAATCACATGCATTTATATATATAATTACATTCATTCGTCTAATAAAACATGAATACGTTTTTCCATTATGCATCTAGAAGTTCACAACTGACAAACTCATAAAAATTATTAGAACAAATATGTCATGTTTATAGCTGCATTTCTAAAGGATCTAAATATAAACCAAATATAAGTCATGATTACAAAGCAAATAAGTCAAACGTCTCACTCAATGCAGAAAGAACAGGAAAACAAAAAGCCCAAAATTTCCATAAAATAAAAGAAGATTAAAACAAAAAAATTGCAATACAATAATCAAGGCAATAAAAGGTTCAAAGGGATGGATACTGGCATATATCCAGTTACGTACGACTGACTTTTTTAGTTCTCATTCCTATCTTTCCCTCAATAGTCATTAGCCACTGACTGCCAAGTACTAAATGCATGGTAATTCCGACAATATGCCTTTAAGTTCTAAAACAGTGTGTAAGAGACATGTATGCTAGGTCAAGGCTGATACACTTGCAAGCATGAAACAACTATAACAACAGAGAGAAAAGGTTAAGCCTGGAAATTCTTAAATCAAATGGTTGCAGCAGAGCACTTATGAACACACAAGAATCAATTAAACGAAGTTGTTAATAAAATGATCCCTGTGGGCAAGAAAAAAAATAGTGCACGAATCAGAATCCCTATAAGAAAAATCAAGCAATTATCAACCATGTAAAATTAGTTTAAAAAAATCTAGTGTATGATTTTTATGGGCTAAAAATAAAGACCAAATAAGAAATAGCAGCAGCACATAGAATAGACGTTGTCGACAACTAACCTCCTCATCGACAAACAAAAACTCCATAGAGTAGAAATCAGAGTTTTTCCAATAAGGCATGTACCATTTGCGTAGAACTCTCACCAGGAAGGTCCACTTCGCTCTCCGGTCATCAATGTCCTTGATAAGGTTCCAAACAAGGGGGTATTGGAATATCTCAGAAAAGAAACAAAAAACTTAAGTGAGGGGAAGAAGTGATTACAAAGAAAATAAGTCAAACGTCTCACTCAATGCAAAAAGAATAGAAAAACAAAAAGCCCAAAAGTTTCATAAAATAAAAAAAGATTAAAACAAAAAATTGCAATACAATAATCAAGGCAATAAAAGGTTCAAGGGGATGGATAATGGCATATATCCAGTTACGCACGGCTGACTTTTTAGTTCTCATTCCTATCTTTCCCTCAATAGTCATTAGTCACTGACTGCCAAATATTAAATGCATGGTAATTCAAACAATATGCCTTTAAGTTCTAAAACAGTGTGTAAGAGACCTATATGCTAGGTCAAGGCTGATACACTTGCAAGCATGAAATAGCTATAACAATAGAGAGAAAAAGCTCAGCCTGGAAATTCTTCAATCAAATGGTTGCAGCAGAACACTTATTAACACACAGGAATCAATTAAACAAAGTTGTTAATAAAATGATCCCGGTGGGCTAGAAAAAAAATAGTGCACGAATCAGAATCCCTATAGACAAAAGCAAGCAATTATCAACCATGTAAAATTAGGTTAAAAAATCTAGTGTATGATTTTTATAGGCTAAAAATAAAGACCAGATAAGAAATAGCAGCATCACATAGAATAGACGTTGTCGACAACTAACCTCCTCATCGACAAACAAAGATCTATAGAGTAGAAGTCATCAGGGTTTTTCCGGCAAGGCACTTACCATTTGAGTAGAACTCTCACCAGGAAGGTCCACTTCGCTCTCCGGTCATCAACATCCTTGGTACGGTTCCAAACAGGGGCCATTGGAATATCTCAGAAAAGTAACAGAAAACTTAAGCGAGGGGAAGCAGTGATTGAGGGATGCTGAATTTATGAAAAAAAAATACAATTTGAACCTTATTTATATTGTAGAAATAACCCCAATGAGAACACATCCCCCCTTCCCCGACAAAAAAAAAAAAAATTAGAGTTGTCAATGGAATTATTAACAACTCTAGAACTCATAAGCAAATTCCTATTAGATAAACCACCACAAATCACAAGAACCCAGTTTTGGGCCAAAAACTGAATCAGGACTGTTGCCCAGCCAGATTAACCCCAAGTGATGGAGAGAAATTAATAAAGAGAGATGAGACTAAAACTAATTGATAACAACACCATCTTGATAAGGGTTGGCAATTAGAGAAAGAGTGATAAAATCTCAGATATTTGAATAATTTGGAATACAAAGAAACTGCTGGATAATATTCAAGTTTTTCAAATAAGGAAAGAGAGTACGTACATGTGAGAAACGTAGAGAGAGAAGCAAAAAGAGATAAGAATTGTTGGGTGAAATATTGAGAAGGATAAGAACAAAATAAATAGATTGAGATTTACCGTACCAGGTACACTACTAAAAGTAAAATGACCAGTATAACCCCATTTAAAGCAATTTGGGCTGGAAAACTGTGGTAAAATCTTACCGCAGCACCTCTCATTTAATTAATATATATAGATATGACACTGATATCTGAATTCAGTATAATCTCTAAAAATAATCTCCCTACGTAATCTTGTCAGAGTTCCCACACGTAGGTTGTCTGATGATCTCTCATCACATGTGTCTCTGACAGAATCTCACCAGACGTATGACAGGAGATCATGACTAATATTAATATTAAAATGTATGAATTCACGTTTCACATATTGATATCACGTGTTGAATCGGTATAAAGCGTGGTAAATGTAGTATTTCTGTTTGAAGAAAAATATTGAGAATCAGACATGGATTAAGATACTTAACCACAATGAAAAATACTTAATCTTGTGGCACAATCAATACCTATCAATTTTAATATAAATTTTGTAATACGTATATTATCCATTATTTATTCAAGCTATGTTTGTTAGACGTTACATATTTTATCATGTGTTATATACTGATATCCTAATACAAACTCTAAAAATGTTCTTCAATGTTTTCCTTGTGTTCTTTTGTGTAAACTATTTTTTATCTTCGTTAATAAAAGATATTGTATTACGGATAGCACAAATATTCTTTTTCTTTACACACTCATAAACGATCAAATATTATAGCTCAAATATTTTTTATACAACAATGTTTAATCTTCTTGAATTGTTTATACTATCTTGTATTATCATCTTGTGTAACTAGTAGTCATGGTGAAATATCTAGTTATGTTATAATAATGAATTTATCTTATTTTGTAAAAGATTTTATAAAAACTTCCTTACAAATAGCAATACTCGATTATATATAGCATGACTCATTAAACGATTTGCAATTATATTAGTTCTAAAATTATAAATTTTCACGTAACAACATTATATTAGTTCTAAAATTATCGTCCACAAAAAATTAATTACTTTTACATTTTTCAAAGAGAATTGTACAAAATGATGATCTATAACCACTAAACATGAAAAGATCTTTCTGACAAGAGATCGGGACTAATTGGAGGGCATATTAACCCTCCATATTTTCTTCCACTTGACTACTCGAGTCACCAAACGCTTGGAGGGACCTTTTCTATCCTACATATTTTCACTCATTTCCATGGTTACAATATCTGTGGCTGGAAAAAATTATTATAATTGGTTCACACTTCACACAGTAATTATCGAAATTATGTGATTGGTTATCAAACGGGATGGACCCCTAGATTTTAAGTTACTCCTAATATATAGTTGTGCGTAGAAATGATCTAACACCAAATATCTAGTATTGTTATAGTATAAGATATGTCGTGTGGTATAATTTCAGCTATTAATGTGATTTGTGTAGGGGATGATATGCTCACATTAGTGACTGAAATTATATTACATCACCATCTGGTACCTTTACGGCACCATAAATTTGGGGTTAGATTATTTTTAATATAACTACTTTCCCGTTTGAAATATATAGTCCACTTTATTTTCTCACGAGTGTTAAAAAATGTTATTAGAAAAGTAAATTCTACAAATGATTTTTTCCTATATACCAGACAAAAAAGTTATTACAAATGATTTGATGAAACTATAGTTATTACTAAATATATATCAAATAAGATTATTTTAGTAAATTTTCTTTAAAAAAAGATTATTTTAGTAAAACGGAAAAAATAACTCAAATTAGAAATAAGAGTATATGTTTGAGAGTTCCATTCCGGCATCATATATCAGGCACCATATAGCCTATATGTGTGTATGTGACGTGCCTCAATACACGTAACATGGGCTATATAACGCCATAACATATCATACGTATAACGCTAGATCAAAATCAATATATTTGAGACAACTCAAAAAAAAAAAACAGTACTATATATTTTGGGTAGGGAAAGTACTTTTCTGCTCTATCTAGACCAACCTAGGGCCCCTATATCTCAACCATAATATCATTATTATCATGAATGAAGAACTTGAACCAATTTCCAAAGACTTTTTATTTTTTACAACTATGTTTTCATGGTAGGGAATGACGATTTGACTCGATCCAAATTAAAACCCGTGGGACTTGATTTGAATGGAGCCAAAAAAATGCACTGCATGGGGTTACTGAGCCCGACCCGACCCGAGCATGCCCCAATTAAATTAAAAATTAGTTTAAAATAGGTAAAAATATTAAAAAAAGAATTCAAAAAATGAGAAAAATTATAAATGGGTCGCTAAACGGGACAAAATATTGCCTGACCCCGGCCCATTACCTGATCCGCCCGCCCTGATTCTCGGGTCATGGGAGGAGCCGGAATGGATAAAATACTTCACCTGTCTCGACCCGTTGTCCTCCCTATTTCATTGCCGTCTGAAGACCCAAGAACTTCTTAAACAAATTTGGGCCACAATATTAAATTTAAGCCCATTAAATTGGCTATTTAAGTTTAACATTCTAAAAGCCCATTTTTCCGAAAGCTGTCCAGTCCTAGTAGTTTTTAAATAGATTGACTAATTATTTTAATAATTAATATATATATATATAAGGAATTAAGTTTGTAGTACTTTTTACCGTATTTTTCCTGCCAAAACTGTCTTAAGTGAAGTAATTTTAGATTATTTCTTACATGTTGTAAATTTTGCAGTAAAATTGTAGATTAATATTTCCTTTTTTTCAATTAATTTGAAATTATAGTTCTTATATATTCTTATCTTCAAGAATCTTTCTAGAGCATTTGCAAATCATTTCCGATTTATTATTATCTTTTGCTGATCGATGGTTGGGATTTCAAATTCAAGATTTCTATACTAGATGTATCTTATTTTCTTACATATTTTGTTGGATTAATTTATATTCAAAGTTTTTTTAATTTTTTGTTCAAAAATTTTTAATACATATATATATATATCTATTTCCTTTGTAGTTGATGCATTAATTTTTAATTATTTTTTATATGATTTTAAATTGAGTCAATATCAGGTTACCTTTTTCCTTAAAAAAAAAAGTTAACTCTTTTATATATAATAAATATGCTTTAATCAACATTTCATAGTTTACCAAATTACCGTCACTGTTTAGTCAGGCTTCCGATCTAAATATTTAATTTATTAAGGTATAAGAATGACAATGAGTCGGGTCGAGAATGGATTGGGTCAAGATCGGATATGCTACACCCGTTACCTTATCCATTAAAAATATTTTCTCCCATCCCCGCTTAAATCAGGGACGGGTTGATACGGGTAATTCATATTACTCATTTATTGGTCAATTTATATATATTTATATATTTTTATTTTCATTTTTTGTTTAATGAATACTATTATGAACACTAAAATTGCAATTGAAATTATTAAGCTTTCTTAATAAATTATATCATCTTTTTACTTTTTAAACCATTAGAATTTTAAGTAAATATTTTTTATTTTTGTCAAGAGATAGTTAAATGGGCCGGGTACGAAAAAAATTTATCATAACCTTCCCCAGCTCATTGTAAAGTCGGGTCGATTTTCTTTATCTCATCCCTGACCTAATTACCTATTTAGTCGGATATTCCCTTATTAATAGGATTAGGTACCCGTGGCTATCGGGTTTGACAGTTTTTTTTTTTGCAATTCCTATTAAGGTTACTTAATAACATTTCATATCCAATAAGCACATAATAACTGTTAATTAATAACAATATAATTAAAACATTACAGTTCAATGTGACATCACATATTACTTAACATTTCATACTAATATTAGATATAATTTTATTTGATATTTTCCCGTACAACGCATATGTGAAAATCTAGTTAATTAAAGATAGTTATTATGATAGTTGTTCTATAAATAGAATCATAAGTTCACAAGTAGTCCTGTCCTGTTCTACAACTAAGGGTTAGTTTATTATGAAATCAATCTCCTGATATGGCGAAATGAGTTGGGAAGAACATATTATAATGGTAGCAGGACAAATGTTAATTTTTTTTATTAGATCAAAGCATGTAATTGTTTCCCTAAAGAGAATTAGATTCTAGATATCTTTTCTGTCACACAACGGGAGGTAGGGGAGGGGCACGTGTGGTTCGAACATAAGATCTCCTACTTAGAACTTGACATTTAACTATTGCTCTACAATTCGAATTATGGTTCTAGAAAAATTTAAATCTACCAGTTGAAGAGAAAAAGGGGAAAACTCTTAAAATACACATGTACTAGAGTAGAGAAATCGAAGTCCATAATGAAGAGAAAAAGAAGAATACGTTAAAATTCAAGTTTTCAAAATCTCTAGAATACTAAATTCTTAATCAAATCAAAGTCAAATTCAAGTTTAACCTAAAGTTAAATCGAAATTTCAAGAAATTCAAATCTTTGAAATCTAGGCCACGAAGCACTTTCGTCTTTGATCCAAAATGGTTAACTATAGAAATAGAATTTGCAACCTTATATAATCATAAGAAGATACGTTTCATTTCCATCAAAATATCAGTATGTAACTATTTTTGTATATTTTTAAACACAAAATTTGTTTTACACCTTAGTAGCCATTCATCTTTACTCATCAACGTTGTTTTATGTGGGCTTTTGTAATAGAGATCCACTTATCTTGACAGGTCGGGTTAGTTGAAAATGAAAAATTTTACTATTTAAAAGGGGAAAAATAAATTGCAAAAACATTCTTCGGGTAATCAAAAATCTCAAAACCACCCCCACCCAATAAAGGTTTTGTATGCAGAAAGAACGTTCCCAACACGTATTAACAGATGACACACTTATTAAGTCAATTCTTTGACATTTAACGGTAAAGAAAAGAAATGTGATTCTATTGATCCACGCAAGCTCAGGGCCTCCAAATGGCACAAAAGAAAAATTGTATTATCAGTTATAAGCTCTCAAAATGTAATTCAAAAAAAAATGTTTTTGGATAGAATAATGTTATACTGTGTAGTATTATTGGTACTATGTAGTTGTCTATGTGACACATACATGACGTTAAATGATAAGTGGATATAAAGATAAGCACATGTGAGCCAATTAATTTCACTAATCATATGATGTTATATGAACTGGTGCTTAATACGAGTGATGTTACATTATTCTTTTGGGACGTTTGCTTGTCCCAAATCATTATAATGGGAGTCGTGCGATGGAGAGGGGACAGAGTACAGTGCAATTTTGATCTGTGAAATACACCAACAGCTTTTCACCTTTAAAAAAGCAGAAAAAAGTCTAAAGTGTAACTTTATAACTATTGCCAAGTATTTAATTTATTTAATTTTATACATTTTATATAAATTAAAGAGGATTTGTGTGAATCTTGGTAGTGATAAGAAAGGATAGATCAAATGTGAAACTCTGGGTGAGTTGTAACAAAGGGTCCTAACTTTTATTTCATATAAGTTGTGGGTTAATTAATTAATTAATCCAACTAGTTTAAAGTATTGATACTTAAAATCCTTTTTATGTATTCGAGTATCTTCGTGTGGAGTCTTTCTAATGAGTCAGATCTGACTATGAGTTGGATGATTTTAATTGGCCATCTGGCCTTGTACAAGTAGCCAGATCTAACTCATTAAAAAATCATTCTTAGTGTGCATGTATAAACCTCTTTTAAGGTAAGAACACAGAGATCATGCTTCGAGAAACGAGCTTAGCAATCTGTATTTGCCTTGTAAGGGTTCTGGTTGCAAGAGACTCAAAATATCTTGTTTATAGCGACTTGGGTTTGATCTTCGATGAATTCTGGAGATGAAACACTAGAGCAATATTATATAATACATTTGTCCCACAAAAAACAGTTCAATTTTCCCTTTTTATTCTTTTCAAAATATAGTTCGCACGTGTGCTCTTCCGATCTTTTCTTTTTAAAAATAGTTGAAATATTTATTTTCTTTTATACACCTATTTAATATACATTGTTGTAAACAAAATAGTATTATTAAAGTGGAATAACTAATAAATGAAAAGATATAGTTTGACTATCTTTATGGGACAACGGTAGTACTACTTGTATCTCAAAAATTAATTTTGATTTTCTTCTTAATTTTTCTTTGTCACATCAACACCTGTCAAGAAATATGTGGTTATTAAAATATTTGTCAACATTTTTTTTGAACGAGAAATATTCATCAACATAAATCATTGAAATTTTGTAAAAGAAAAAGAGAGACTTTTGATTTGTGAAATTTTAAGAGTTCAATAATTGAGCACTAGCTTCCACCCAAACTCCCTTTCTAGACTATTGCTTTTTGTTTCAGTTTAAAGCCTTTTTATTGTTATTTTATTTTATTAACCTAATTGTTCAACAAAATTTGTAGCTCATATAATTAAGCACACTTGTAATTACTTGCAAAAAGGTTTATATCCACTTCTCTATCGAAATCCACGCGTCATCATAATCTTGAATCGACTACTCAATAATCTTGAATCGACTACTCAATTACGTACGTACACTATCTCAAAACTAAAAGAGAAGAAAAGATTACTGCCCACATGTGGGGTTTATTTACATTTTATATGTAGTTTGTAGTTTTATGTATAGAAGTTTGTTTTCTTGTAATCTCATATGTATAGGGGTTTGTACAATTGATTGATTTCTGTGTACTGTGTTTCAGAAGGATATATATCTATATACACTTATACTAATTAACATAATACTAATTGTAATTGTACTTCAAAAAAAATAGTATTACTTTTCAAAAAAAAAAAAAAAAAGAAGAAAAGAAAAGAAAAGATTATATATACTGTAATTATTAGAATCGTTTGTAATTGTCAATTTATATCAACTGCTAATTATATTGCCTTCATGTTGGACCATCGTGATATACATATTTATAAATTTTCTATGGAGTCTATTAGACACTATTTATCCATAAGATGGGGAAAAAAGTCCAGTACTCCAAGAATACTGAACACTCGATACTCCTGACCAATTAGAAACTCACATGTGAGATTCATGGCCCAAATTAAATAAAAAATTGGGCCCCTTGAATCTACAAGATCGGAAGAGCACACGTCTGATTGGTCAGGAGTACTGAGTTCAGTACTTCATAAAGTACTGAAATTTTTTCTTACGATGGTGTCCAATGAGCTCCATAAAAGAACAGTACATATTTAAGACAATGATACAAACATTAATGATCATGGAATATATATTAATTTAAACACGTGAATCATGTAAATAAATCTGTTTAACTAGCTAACTAGTGTGTGTACATATATATATATATGTTGATTATTATGCACTTATATTGATATAATTTGACCCAATCATGCAAAACACTGTTAATTAACAAGATATTTTCAATAAAATATGTATTTTAGATCGATGATTAGAAGAATGTGACTTGATGTTAATATAAATAATTATTTACGTGAACGACTTGGCTTCTTTGATCATAGCTTGTGAATAGTTCGTTTTCGAAATTTAAAATTAATGATCAAAATAAATTGAAACTTAGCAATGATTTAATTAGGGTAGGGATGGCAAAATTCTAAGCCGATAGGTTTCTTTTGTCAGGAGTTGAGCTACGATCAATTTTTCTTTTTAAATTCTCGAAGTTCATTAAAAATTCATTTATGACTACAATTTGAGCAAAATACTTATATAAATGTGATTATTATGGAGAGGAAAAAGAATAAAAATACTCGAGAACTAACCTTCGTCTTTATTCGCACTTAAGTGACAAAACATGCAAGTGGAGTTAAAATTCGCGCAAGTCAATATTTTGTGTAGAAGTAAATAAATAAATAAATAAAATAAAAGTAAATATACTAATGGGCAATATCTTCATGATTTTGGCTTGCCAGCTCAGTCGAGCTGACTAGCTTGTGAGCCGATTTGTCACAACAACCCTAAATTAGCGGGATGTCATATCGTTCATTTTCACTAGATTTTGGGGAAAAAATACGAGCTAAGAGTTCAAATAATCGTAGTCTCTTCTACTTACTTGTCGAGATGGTTTCCACCAACTACTCTCATCCTCTGTCATGATGACGAGATCATATAAATATGCATTCGCAACCTCTCCGACTGTCCGACACGTGGCCATGCAAGCAAGAGACAAACAAGATAATGACTACACTACCTTGTTGAAGGTGGAAATATACTTAATTTCGTGCAATTAACTTGCACAAACCCTTTTTTTTTTTTGGGGGGGAAAAAGAGTATAGTGTCTAGATAGAATCTTTTGAGAGTATGCTTTATACAATTAACGTGAAGCAAACTGAGCTTTTGGAAAAGTTTCCTTTTTGTATTGCCCAAATTGACATTTCAAGCTTTGAGGTTTGAATTATTTATTTAATTTAATTATTTTACAGAGCTCCTAAATTTTGGAAATGTGGATGCAATAATGCACCACTCACCACCTTGTTTTTAACAGTGTTTTTGTGAGTGATAGATTGATTGTGCTAAATGCTTGAGATTCCACTTTACAAAGTTAATCCGTTAAGAGAAGTAGTCCAGATACTTTATATATTGGTTATTCATTTATTATTTTTTCGATGTGAGATTTTTGTTTTAATATGCTCTCGCAAGATGGTGGCTTTTTGGAGTACCAATTTTGAAGAGGAGGAGTGCAATATTCGTGAAAGAAGAAAAGATGGGAGCTCATTAATACTTGAGAAGGAAGAAGCGGTGGGAAATTGGAAAATCCCAGAAGCGTGCAGTCTCCTTGGATTATTGTACTATGATACATGTTAAGGTTTGAGGTTTCACTTTAAAAGGTTAACCCGTTAAAGGGAATAGTTAAAACATTGTATATATTGATATTGGTTATTCATTTAGTTTTTTTTTTTTTTTTGATGTGTGATTTTTTGTCTCGATAGATTGAGGGTGGGACAGTAAAT
>CAVNYN010277937.1:0-16856 GCA_963692815.1 Nyctanthes arbor-tristis
AATTCTCAGTGGAGTTGTGATTTTGGAAGGTGGGTTTTGAAGGAAAATAGTTGGTTTGGGTGGTAGGATTAAGGGAGCACTAAATCTTTTGGTTTTGGGATGTAGGGTTGTGAAGAAAATAGTTGTCAGGTTTAATTCCTTCATTGAATTCTTCTTGTTTGATTTTTAGTTTTGAATAGTAAAGTGATTCAGGTTATGACTAGAAGATGATAAATTTCTTGGCAGTGTGGTTATTCAAATTACACTATACGTATATATATAGACACACACACAGAGAGATGAAATTGAGGAACTGGCTAACGAGTTTGGAGAGAAATAATTTTAGCAATATTCCAAAATTTCCTTCAGCTTGGTTTTGGGTATGGGATGCTTAACGGACAAATTTCATGTTTTCCATCAAAGGGGACGAATATTGGAATTTCATTAAAAGTTGAGAATGTACAGAAAGAAAATTAAAGGTTGGGGACATGATGTATAATTACTTGAAAGGTGAGGACGTTAGGTGTAATTAACCCTTTTTAAAAGTTAGCACTATTTTTTTATTGTTGAACTAGTTTTAGCTTTATTGTTATTTTTACAACTTTATAACCTTTTTTTCTAATTTCCATAGTTGTTCTATTAATTCTCTATCCTTTTTTAAAGGTAATTTTCGATTGTTATGAATTTAGCAAATTGTCACTTTTTCTTGAATAAAGGAAATTGTAGCTTTATAAAATATAAAACCAAAAAAAAAAAAGAATCATTTGATTTTGAAATAAAACAGAATCGTTTGACTTTGAAATAAATAATGAACTGAAATCGAAACCGAAATTTTCAGTTCAGTTTTGGTATTTTTACTAATTGGAACCAAATACCAAATCCTATGCAAGAGGTCAAATTTTGGTGGTAAGAATGCAAGTTTAATTTTTAGCTCAAGATCCATAGAAATCCACCAAAACCCATTATTTATTGAAATCTATCAACATTATTATTAATGACACACGATTTTTATTATATCCATTGGATTCTAAATTGAAGATGCTGGATTTTCATAGAATTTATTGAATTCTAAATTGAGGACGCTTGGAATTATATCGATTTCTAAAATCCATCAAACTCAAGTTGTGGACACCCTTTAAATAGTCATCAAAAGAATAATTATAATTGTACACAAAAAATATACACAAGAGTTTGATAGAAATGTGTGTGGCATGTATGATTACTAATGATCCAAAAGTTTTTGAGGGGTAAGGAGAGAGGATCTCATTAACACAGACAAGGAGGAAGGTTAGCTAGACTAAGGAGCTCGGTCTAGGAAAGACACCATACCTCTTATTGGAAAGCTCAAATACAGTTTTTACTTTTTACTTTACTATTTAAACTCTGGGGCTATAAACAAATACCAACAAAACTATACACTTTTCACAAAAAAAGCTATGTCTCTATATATTTTATTTTTTTCCCAAAAATCAGTTGTTCACAAATTAGTGGGTCGATCACAAAAGGTCACAACAACTAAAGTTATAAGCGCTGGCGAATTGTAACTTACCTTTAGCAAGTCACAACTCACTTCTGATGAGTCACAACCCATAGTTTCCAGTTACAATTCCACCACTTTGTCGCCGCAACCACTCACAAAATTCCAGCGAGTCTCAATCACTAATCACAATCATCATACTGTCACAAACACCAATAGATGGTCACAAAACACATTCCTTTGCTTCAAATATCCTCTTGGCCATGAAAGTAACAAAATAACAGAAAAAGAGGAAACCTCTGTGACCCCAATACAACACCAACAGAGTAAGGCAACTTTCTCACCTATACCTTTTACATATTATTACTTCTCCAATGACATATAAGCATATCTCAATAAAGGAGTTGCCTATGGCAACTTCACTAGAAGTTTCGATATTGTCCTATGCCATAAAACCACCAACAAACTCCTCTTTATAATCCACAACTCCTGCTGCTACTAATCGAACTCCATAATAGCTACATGCCTCAATCGGCAACCAATCGCACTGACGAAACCACCACCATTTTATACACTGAAAAATCTAACATGAAATCAGAGAAGAAGACAACAGAATTAAAGCATTAACCAAGCAAGCATCATACTTTTAGCAACAACACAAGTCTTAACAATTGTATTCTCCTGTTTTATGAATGGAGTTGAATAAGATGTTTGGTATATTACACAAAATAATCCAAAATTGAAAAGGAAAGAAGTAGAAATTCTTAGAGGAAAAGGAGTCCAAATCTGAAAAGGAATTTTTTTATCTTCTAAGTCAATGAAGTCTATAAATATATGTGTTTTTCTCTTCTTTATACACAAGCAAATTGAGAAGAAAGACTGGTGAACCTAGCACCTTGAACAGTTTTCTTGTTACTCTTTATGGTTCATTCAAAAGGTAGAAAATTAGGTGTAGTAAAGCTCGTGGTTAATTTTGCGATATCACTTGGGTCGTGCCAAAGAGTTTGTGAAGAAAAATAGTCGTTTAGTATCTTAGGATTTCTTGTATTCTTTGCGGGTCAGACAAGGCAAGTCAAAGTTCTCTATGATTGTAAGCGACTTTTCATTTCATATAGTGAAGAGCTTTAACAATCTGTTAAATTTGTCTTTGTCTTTTATTTTTCTTGTCTCTATTAAATTTCTTGTACAACTATCTTGCACGTAGAATTAGGGAATTTGCCTTAATCCCTAACAGTGGCATCAGAGACAAGTTTTATTTTAGGTGGAGCAAAGGAAAGATATGGCAAGGTACGAGGTGATGAGAATCAAGTTTAACTTGTGTCTAGAGCAAGTCTGAAATTTCTTGATTCTTCTTGGACGATTTGAAGCTTTCAAAGAAAAATAATTCTCATGTTCTGACAAAGTTGTTGAAGCTCATATAGATGATGATGATTGGGAAGATTTGAATTTGAAGACCAGAAGCAGGATGTGTCTCCATATATCCTGGATCGTTCTTGTAAGTATTCATAGAATATTTGTTGATAAGGAACTATGAAGTCAATTTGGAGACGTGTATTCGATAAAGGATTCTTTAAATATGTTTTACCTTGAAGAGTGGCTTAATTCTTCCAGATTGGCACAGATATAAAAATTCTTAATAGGATCTTGTGGGAAACTGGTGATTGTTGCAATTTATTGGTGTTATAGACTGGCTGACCACTTGAGAAAATATTGTCAAGACGGAACATGAATTTGTCACCCAACAAATGAATTTGTTTACGCGGGAAACTTGTGTTGAATTTGTTTGAGCAATAAATGTGATAGTTATGATGAGGTTGGTGAGTAATGAGAGAAATAAATGTGTAGAAGAAAAAGAATATTGCAAAGTGAGAAAGATCCGTATTTCTGGTAGATCTCTTTGTATTTATGGTATAAAAATTAGCAATTAATAATTATAAGCTTTTAATGCCTAGCTAATAAGAAATCTTGTAAGTACAACTAGTTGGAGTAGGTGTCAGATTTTTTTGACTAATTACAAGCTAATTGTCTGCATAGGAAGACAAATGACAACTTTATAATTAATGTAATAGTCCCATCAACCTTAAATGGTAAGGCTTGCAAGTTGACCAGCAAGTTGCATCACAACTAGTAAGTCAGAGAAATAATGTACGAACCTTGGGTTTTCAAACCTATGACCTCATGAGCTGGTTCGTGGGGGCATTGCCAATACTCTGTAGGTCGTGAGATGGTCTAATGAATTGACTTGATGAGCTGGATGTTAAGCTCATGAGCAGAGACCTACTGTCTTTGAGCTCGAATAGCTGCGGGTTAGTTGGTCATCAGCCTACAATATTGAATCGCCAGCTCTTGGCCTAGTGACATAACTTGTTGACTTAGAGTTTGTTGACCTTGACATCCTACTTGACTATAAATAGTAATTTCTCAAGTATTGTGTTCAAGACTGGCGAAGAAAAGTTGAAGATTTTGACTTATTTGACAATGTAGAGATTATTGGGTATGTTGCTAAAAATAAACCAAAATTGAAAAAGAAAAACGTAGGAATTCTTGGAGGAAAAGGAGTCCAAATTTGAAAAGGAATTTTCTTGTCTTACAAGTCAATGAAGCCTATAAATATATATGTTTTTCTCTTTTATGCACAATTGAATTCAAAAGAGAGTTTTCTTGCCACTCTTTAGGTTCGTTCACAGGGTAGAAACTTATGTGTGGCAAAGCTCGGGGTTAATTTTTCAGTATCACTTAGGTCAGGTTAGATAGTCTTGTGAAGGAAAATAGTAGTATAGATTCTTAGGATTTCTTGTATTCTTTACAAGTTAGGCAAATGGTAAAAATTAGTATAATGCGGCTTATGATATTTTTCTTGTAATACTAGGGGGATGGGTTTTGCCAGTGAAAATTTTATATGATTGTAAGTGACCTTTCATATTGTGAAAAATTTTGATAGTTCGTTAAATTTGTCTTTGTTTTTTATTTTTGGGTAATTTAAATCTAACGCTCCAACCTTTCAAGTATTAATAGAACAGGTCCCCAACCTTTATTTCTCTTTCTATTGGTCCTGAACCTTTTAACAAATCCCCATCCAACTCCATGGTAATGAAAATCATCCATTTCCTGTCATTTCCGGCAATAGGGAGGAACTTCCCTTTCCTTTCTAAAAGGCTATTTCCGACAACCAAACAGGGAAAGTGTTCCTCCCTCCCCCCCCCCAAATTTTTCTCTATTTTTATAGAAATAAAATATTATTTTTTATATTTTACCAAGAATGCCCCCGATTTAATGGAGGAAATAGATGATTTCCGTTATCAGAGACTTAGACGGGGATTTCTTAAAAGGTTGAGTGTCACGCCCCTGCTAATTTTACAATTAACTTGAATTAATTAATAAATTGCATAGCAGAAATTTCAATACAAATAGCGGGGACCAGATATACAAAACAAACAAAGTGTATTTGTCTTGTAGAGTTTAACATTCTATAAAGTTAATTACTCAAACTAGCAAGTTGTTAAATTTTAAAAAAGCATTGAAACTAGATTTTTTAAGAAAATGTGAAAAAACAATAAGCATATTAATAAGTATAGCTCCTTGATTACTAAAGTAAAGCCAAATCATTAGAAAGTTCTTTCCTTGAAAAGTAAGCTTCAAGTCATTACAAAGACTACTTATTCATTTCACTATATATATTATAAGGCGTGAAAATGTATATATTACAGGAAGGTGGGTATACTTATAAATACAAAAAATATTAAGTTTATAATTGCTTTAGTAGTATCTTCAAAAACAAGTTTTTACTACATGCACAACTCTACTCCCAGTTGCGAGCACGCTCTAACTCATGGCATGCATTGCTTTTCAAATATGATATCTTCAATCATCTACAAAAATTGTAGAAACGAGGGGCGAGTACGAAATACTCAGTGAGTAACAAAATCTTTTGATTCACCTTTCATTTGAGAAATTTATTTTGGAGAAAATCATTGAATGCACAAAGCTTTCAAATGCACAAAAGGGCTCTATCACTAGTTAAACTACTGCCTGTGGTGTGCGCAACATTCATATCAATTCAATCATGGCCATGTACAATTAAGTAGATCCCCATTCGAATCTCAGTTGACCCCTACCGGAATTTCAAACAATTCAATACAAATATAAAACAAATATCACACTAATCGTCGCTCATCTCGGTATCATTATATGGCTCTTAATATGACAACAAAGCAAAGCAAATACAAAATGGGTAGAGTATTAACTAGTGATTCAAATACAATAATCAATCTTTCTTTTCAATACCTCAAAATTCATGTTTATCTCATGGAATACTTCAATCAAAAACCATGTTTATCGTATCAAAACATCATAAATGCTAAAAGAGAATCAAAGTGCCAGTTACTCACCTCTTTAGCTTGACTTTCCGAAGAATTCTTTGAGCTGTTTACAAGTGCCCTTAAAACCTTCATTTTCCTCATTCAAAATGCTATTTCAAGTTGTATTCTTTATATATATGAAGAGGGATCATTTCTAAGTGTAAAACTAAGTGTTTGATAGGTTTTAAGAGTTGTTCTCCTCCCCACCATAATTTTGGATGAATTTCTCGTTTATATGTGATATGAAGAACTCAAGAAACAAAACCGTTAGCAATAAGATATAGAGATGGAGAGTGAGAGGGTCAGCTAAGGGATTGGGAGGTTGAGAAATCATTACCTCCCTTCGCCCTTATTTATAGTTGTGGGAAAATATCTAAATTTACTTGTTTTTAATAAACCTTTAAGTTTCACCAACCAGAACGTGACACGTAGCGCAATCTGGCGCCGTACACTTAGAAGGCAAGGTGACAAATTGCTCGGCCAGTCCTTATACTTTGTGTTGTCTTATGATTGAGTTATAATATTTTGATCAATATTACTTGAGTCCTTTCAATTAATAGGGTTTTCACAACTAGATTATCAACTTCAAGTCATGCTACTAATAACCACATTCTTTACCTCTAGGCTCATTTAAGTCATAATTTTTTGAATTCTTGTGACATTTCAAATGGTTATTCAATTGTTGTCAAAATAACATTTAAACTCAAGTGGTAATTTAATTATTATCAATACATTGTCAATAATCATATTCAAATACTAATTCATTGTCCAAATATCTATCATTAGCTCTAATTCTTGACATTTATGTGCATAGCATTCTTACAATAATTCAACTACGATTAATTGTCACATTCTATTTCTTGGTATTCATTCGACTGGCAAACTTTGAAGATTTGCAATTCAATACAATCAAATTGCTATACTTTAATTCTTGACAATCTTGTAACAATTCAATATCATCATATTGTCATAATCTAATCCAATTTATTGACAAAATATCGATCATGTTATTAAGAATTATTTCATAATTTTTAGTTTTCATTTGAGTGACAATCTTGTGTCTTTGAATATGATCACGTTATTACATTGAAATTTTGGCAATTCGATTGAGTAAGAATTTTATAATCTTATGATCAATTCAAATAATTATTCAATCATCGTCAAAATAACGATTACATGCTTAAAATTTTACGGGATGTTACATTGAGGACTCACAGAAAGAGAAATAAAAGTCGGCGATGTGATCTATTAATATTTGAAAAGTTGAGGACGTTAAGTGTAAATTAGACATATTATTAATTTTTTTGTATCTAGATTAAATTTCTTATACAAAGATCCTGCAGGTAGAATTAAGGAATTTACCTTAATTTCTAACATAAGAAAGCAAAAAGAATGGCTGAAACATTGAGATTAGGCACAAGCCTACTATAAAGATTTACTTCATTATTATACAGATAGAAGAGATACACAAATAGAAGAGACAACGCGCAACCGGGGCCCTTGGACCTCTTGGACGTAAGTCATAAATGTCGGATAGAAGGGGGGTTAGAGACGAAAGGGTGAATTCGAGAATCAAATTGGGGGTGGACACCTGATTATATTGAAAAACTAATTTTAATCTCCTTAATTTTCTAATCAAACCCCAAAACAACTGATTTTTGTAATTAATCCTTGAGTTATTTAGATTAGAAAAACCCCTTTTTTTTTTGTTACAGAGGTTTGAGAAATACCATAATCTTAAGAGTAATTTCAAAAATGCCTTATCAAACTGCAAAAATACCTTAAACAATATTTATTGAATTCGATTTATTTTTATTATTGACAATTTTTGTTCTTATTGATAAAAATTAAATTGTAACGGTTAGTGTTCAATATATCAGTAACACCATCAATGTCACTTAGTAACAATCATCCGCCACTAAGTGATGGTCAGAGCACCACCACTTGTTAACAAATCCCATATAAGATTAGTGGGTAACAAATTTACAGGGCAATAGATTTACTATAAGTCTATAACAATATAAATTAGATGTTTAGCAATTTAAAATAGATGTTAAAAATTTATCAACTTTTTGCCACCGCCAAAATCCCCAGCTACCTTACTTCTGTCATCAGGTCATAAACCGTGGGTCACATGCTCAACGAAAATACCTTACTCTTTATTTATTTACTTACTTGATATTACATTCTCAAGTAATCTTACAATATTGAACTTGGAATTTATTTATAGCGGTGGTCATCATATTATTATTCTTTGTTATTATTTATTCAGTTATACACTGTCTCAAACTATGTTTTAAAATAAAAATGTCCACATGTAGGGGTGGGCATTGTTCGGTTTTGGCCTAACCGACCATTTGGCTGCCTGTCTCTCCTGCTTTTTTTTTTTTTTTTCAATGGAACCGGAATCCAGACATCAAATTCACACATTCGCACAGAACAAGAAAGAATTCTCAGAAAAAAGTAGAACAAGAAGGAAGACAATGGGATGAGAAACTTGGACAATGGATCCGACAAGAAGGAAGACTTGTCATCTTCTTTGGTAACTCTTTCGGCACCGGTACACTGCACTCGTGTGTCGTTGAAAAATTGGGATCTGCTTCGAAAACTGGGGTTTGAAAATTGGGCATTTGTTGTCTTTTTACATTGGACTGGGTTGGATCTCAATTATAGATTTTAGAAGCTTACGAAAATTGATTGTGGATTTCCAATTCAAGCTTGGTTTGTTCACTCAGTTTGGTATTTACGGTTCGACACAGTTCAGTTCAATAGCAGTCAGTTTAACATTGTTTTTACAGTTTGAAAGGCCACTAAACCGCCAACCCAACCAATTCTTTTCAAAGCCCTCACAAATCGACCGAACCAGACCAAACCTGAAATACATCGAAAACTGACCAACTCGGTCTGGTTCGGTCCGGTTCGGTCCGATCCATTCCATCGGTTTTGGCGAGTTTTTCAGCCTAAATTGCCCACCCTTAGTACATGTAACTCTTATATAGTCAGTGGCGTAGCCAGGATTTTAGTTGGGTGCGGTTGAAAACCTTTTAGAAAAACAATGCAAATTTCCTTTGCCTATAGTACTATTGTACTAATTGTATACAAACCTAAGGAACTATTGAAAAGCCAAGTGCATAATTCCACTTGGATTTTCCCTGTTAAACCACATTCAAAAAATAGTACTGATAGCTTCATTCATAAGGCACAAATTATATTCATTTTATTTTGTTCTTGAAATTCCCAGAACGAAACATGAAAGTTTAGTTCCTCGACCATCAAACAAAATTTCTATGCTTTTCTAGTTTTATTTTGAAATTGAGAAAATATTCTATCATCTACTAATCCCATAAAGGTAAGATACACGACATGTGGTATCAAATTCCTCTCGTTCTTCATGCCATATTCTCCAAAAGAGAGTCCAATTTAGGCAGCCACAAATCAACACTCTGAGTAATACTAAACTTCCATCAGGGATTTTACAAAATCTAAGGGAAAAAATGTTGAAATGAAAGAAAAAATAAGACAATAATCGGTGAATTAGATAAAATAAGCAAGAAAATGAATTTGGGGTTGTAAATCGCTTTGGGTGTACTCTTGTGGGAACTATTATATACTATTAATATTGTTTTGAAATCCCACACATCGGTTTCTATTGTTTTTAGTATATGAAGTTGCATTATAAATGTGTAGATGAAAGTTGCATCTAATGTTATTGGACGGGACTAAGAAAACACTAAAGGCCCAAGTCATTTAATAACTAGACTAAGAAAACATGGCCCTAGTCATTTGATCACAACATTTTGACTTCTTGTGTCAGGATTTCAGTGCTGTCAGTGGACTGTACTGGTCCTTTGGTGGCTCCGCCACTATATATAGTTAGACTTTCTCTGGGGAGTTTTATCTTAAATTAGAAGTTTGTTAACAAGTTAGTTTTTAATACCAACCATATATGCTTCATAAAAAGCAAAATTTCACCTTCTCAATAATATTTTTTCAGATTCTCAGCACATATTCTCTAAAAAAAAAATTAATTTTCAAAAATTAAAATATAATAAAACTCCTTGGAACAAGCTCGTATATTTTTTTATAGTATTTATTTGTCTTCGTGATAAGAGTCAAATTAATTGCAAACTACAGTTCTTGGTCCATTTTAACTTAGTGTTTGATCATATTAGTCACATTTACATATCTTACGGCATTGCACTGTAATACACACAAATTTAAACCACTTATTTAAGAGGGGCTAATATTGCTCCAATCAATTAGATTCTTCCTCTCATTAATACAATGTTTCCCAAAAAATGGGTAAAACATGACAAATGATACTTCAAGTTTTTCTTTTTTCTTTTCTTCAGTTTAATTAGAGATAAATCGACGTGTAAAAACACATAATAGGAAAGAAACTAAGAGCAATTTATTAGAAATATCGAAGGTTGAGGACCAATGCTACAAATTCCCCAAAATGAAATCTCAGTCAAATGGTTACACAAATCCCAGAATGATTGAACGGGGAGTTGGTGGAATTTTCCTCCGCTTCCAGACTATCGCGTACTTTCCCTTTCCCCTCCGGAAATTCAATTCAATCTTCCGTACATACATAAACAGAAACCTCTATATTATATAACTAATTAATAAAACCATATATACGCCACAAAAACCCCGCAAAACTCCAAAACCCAGCCCGCACCCCGCTTCAACGCTTCACGAAAACCCCCCCCAAATTCAGAGGCGCCCTGGGAGAAACGTCGATTCGATGAGATCTTGTTGGTGAGTGCCGGCCAATGGTGCGGCGGAGGAACTTTTGCGTCGGTGAGAATGGTGCAGTTGACGTGGCAGCGTAGCTTGCTCAAGAGGAAGTTGCCGTTAGGGCTCAAAAACCTGGGCAACAGCTGCTACATCAATTCGGTGCTCCAGTGCCTCACCTATACGCCTCCACTCGCCAATTTCTGCCTCAGATTCCTCCATTCCTCTAGCTGTAAGCTTCTAATTTTATTTTTCTTTTCTTAATTAATGATTCGCTTTCTTCACTTGGGTACTTTTCTTTTCTTAGATACAACTTTTGTTATACGGATTTTAGCCATGCGTTTTGGGATTTTTGAATTTGGCACAAGTTTTAAAAATTTTCTTGGTCTGTTTATGCTCGCACATGGCTTTAGTGAATTGATATTTTAGCTAAATAAGATGCAGCCTTTAATTATTGGTATTGGTTCTCCAGAAATTGATATTGCACTGTTTGATGAAATTCAAAAAAGGAATTGATATACAATAACTTTACGGGAAACAGTTATATTGATTCATTTTCTTGATTTTCCCCAATTCTAAGAACTAAAGTATCATTACTAACTTGACCACATTCAATGGTAGTCACCAGAAGTAGTGTAAACAGTATTATGAAGTTGGGCTTTGGATGGAAGTTTGTAACTAACAAAATAATAAAACAGAGGAAAGTTTGGATATTGATGTAAACAATATGTTTTGGCACAGTCGGTTTAATTCCAAACAGACCAGAAATTAATGGGTTGTATAGTGGAGGTATTTTAATAATTGCCTGAACAATCATAACAGGGATGGGCTCTTCAAATCTTAGAGACTCCAAATTTTAGGCAAAGAAAAGCTGGAATCACTAGAAAAAAAAAATTCTCAGAGCATTTGTAACTAGAAATACTTATCCTAATTCTAGTTGGAAACCTGAAAAGAGAAAAAGAAAAAAAAAAACTACCGATCAAGATACTATTGACAGAAACAAAATCTACTACAAAGAAGAATACTTGTATGAAAAGAACTAGCTAATCTACCCGTAGGAAAACACATATACATATCTAAAACAAATTAAGGCAAACAATTAATTAAATGATAAAAAAGAAAAGAAAATATGTGCAACTACTTCTAAAATTGACGTTATATGTTACTTGATCGATTTCTGGCCAATATATGTGTGCAATCTATATATAGAGCTGCTTGTATACTTACCTGATTAGGCTGCCTGAAGGTTGTTTTGATTATTCAAATCTAAAAGAAAATAGATAATTACGAATTTGATTGCTGCACTTACCCAGTTAAACGCAAGAAAAGAAATAAATAAGAATTTGATTGATACATTTACTTGGTCAAACTAAATCTAAAGCATCTCCAAAGGCTAAAAATTCCGCCTCAATAATTGGGAGATGATTAAAAATTACTATGCAAAATTAAAAAAAGTAATAGACAAAAATTTTGAAAATTTGAAAAAAAAAAAAAAAGATTAAGGCCAACAGATAAGTTGATTATTAAAAATCACTATGCAAAATTAAAACATTAGCCTACCACTTAGGTAGCATTATTCGATTATTATTGTTATTAGGGTGAACCAAAAAAGAGGAAAGAAAAGAAAAATAAACGACAATAAAAACAGAAAAATAAATGAGACATTAGCGACATAAACTTAACATCGTCATGACATCATATTTTCAATTCTCTTAGGATGCCACTTTTAGGCGGGGAAAAATAAACCTCCACTTAGTTAGTATTATAAATATATAGAATTGGAGAACAATGAGTTTGTGATAAGTCACGAGTTCAAGTTACTTGATTAGTTACAATCTATCTGTATGCTTCAATGAGAAGTGAAGTTGCTGTAGAAAATTACTTCGTTTTACATGATTTGCACCAAGTGAGTTCAAATTGTGAAACTCATCAGATTGAAATACAATAATCCAATTGAAAGATAGTGTTACCAGTGTGGAAGAGATTGATAAAAGTATTAGATTTCTAATCATACAGTGATGCCTATTACCAATAGATTGCCTTATCCACTAAGCTGTGGCTTAACTAAAATAATCTACTGGCTGAAACTTTTCATTTATTTTCTCCAAGCAATTTCTAGTTACTTGGAAAAGTAATCCTAGTTCTGGTTGGAATGTAGAACCATTTTAGCAAACTAATTCTATTTCAAAATAGAATTTGGTAAAACAAATCACATCCAGAAATCACATGGGATCTACATGCAAAACATTAATTTCCACTACTCATTTCAATGGTCTATTTCTATTTTGAAATAGAAATAGAAATTGATTCCTAATGGGGCTAAAATAAATGCCAAACCAAATTCGAACCAGTTAAAATTCAGGCATAATAAGAATGAAAATTATATTGTTAGAAGTATTTTAAAATTATTTGACAGCTACTCTTTGCACATAATAGCTTATGCGTGTTGGATGTATTGGTCATCAACTTAATAAAATGCATACGGACCATATTACCACCAGATAATGTCTGCTAATATCAATTTTCTTTACACACTTAGAACACTTTAGAAGGTATCTGCAACTGCTCATTTCCCTAAATACTAAACTATTTCATCACCTTAATAGCATTTTTCTTTTTTCTTTTTTTTTTTTTTTGGGGTGGGGGGGTGGGGCAAAAATAAATGTGTGAAATATATAACTGATAATAATGATAAGAAATAATTAGTCTTCAGGACCATTAGGAAGCACTATTCTTTTATGTTTTTGTGTTTGACGTATAGGATTAGATGTCAAAGATAAGTTTCTGCTTTTCTGGTCCTGTTCTCCAAATGTTTTAGGTAAATGTTTTCGGAGTTTGCTTGTGTGCTTTTTTAACCCCCCCCCCTTCTCTAAACTATAAATTCATGAAAATTTAGTGTGTCTTCCAATTTTGACATATGCATTCAGAGACCATAGAAGCACAATGTGGGGAAGATCATTTATTTTTTTCCAAAACCTTCAATTCTGATATCTGGAGAACTCCCAAGAGTTATCTTAAATCTTTTGATCTTTTTGATACACTTTACAAGAATGAACATAAAATTATAACTTAATAACATGCAAGAGTATGCAATTTTCTGTTTCCTATGACCACTGATGTTGAAGTGTTGATGTACTTTTGTTTCTGTATAGAAAGTTCATTAGCTGCCATTTTTTTCTAAATTTTATTTATAGGTGATGTTGGGGCATCAAAGGAGAAGAGTGAATGCCCATTTTGCATATTAGAAAAACGAATTGTACGCTCTTTAAGCCTTGAAGCACAATTGGATGCACCGGCAAAAATCAACAATTGTTTGAGGATATTTGCGGAGCATTTTAGGGCAGGGAGGCAAGAGGATGCACATGAATTTTTGCGCTATGTTATTGATGCTTGTCACAGCGCATGTTTGAGGTTGAAGAAGTTACAACTACAAAGGAGGAAGGGTGGGGTTGAGAATGGAGGAAATAGTGGTGCAAGTGGCAATTCAGTGGTTAAGGAGATATTTGGAGGGGCTTTACAAAGCCAAGTTAAGTGTTTATCTTGTGGGACCGAGTCAAATAAGGTTGATGACATTATGGACATTAGTCTTGATGTCTTGCATATTAGCTCGCTTAAGGAGGCTTTACAAAGGTTTTTCCAGCCTGAGTTCCTGGATGGCAACAATAAATACAAGTGCGACAAGTAAGTTTTCAAAATCTCTTCTTTAAAACCAACCTGTAGACATTTTTACACATGCTCACATGCAAGTGAATGGACATGCACTTTGTGTTATCCGCTTATATATGCACCTGAATGTTCACACATCATTACACCGATTCAAATGCAATGCATCTTTGAGTTATGAGTTATCACTCATGAACAGACTCCATGTTCTTTATGCATCCAAATGTTTGAAAGTTTTACTAAATATGTGGATCGAAACTCATGCTTATTTAGTTGTAAGAAATTGGTGGCTGCAAGGAAGCAAATGTCAATTCTTCAGGCTCCAAATGTACTGGTAGTCCAGTTCAAGGTGTGGTAATCATTGCATTATATATATTTTTTTCACTCTAGATACCCATGTAGTCTGATATCTGTAATCTTTTTGGGCTGGTTTCACAGAGATTTGAGGGCATGTTTGGGGGGAAGATAGATAAGCTCATTTCTTTTGAGGAGACTCTTGTGCTTTCAAGTTACATGTGCAAAACAAGTCAGGTACATTCTGCAACGATTGTTGTTAAATTGGTTCTTAATTACATTAATTTTTTTATGACAACCCTTCAGGGAAAAAAAGTATAGTCACTAAAGAATCATGCAAGAATTCTTCCTTACTGTACTCGTTATGTGTGCCTCAATTTCCCCCTTCTCATAGCTGTTCTCTCACATTTCGTTTTAGCCCCGCCTGGAGAAATACTAATTTAATCTCTCCTCATCATGTCCAAGCTACTTCCAGATCCAAGTTGTGGCTTCTTCTTCTATACCTCAAACTGATTAGATCAAGACCTTGCATTTTCCCCGCATTACGCGTCTGTGTGGGCTGCGTACTTAAACATACTTAAAAACACACCTAGAGCATTTAAAATATTGTTTTGATTTCTTAGTTCTTACAGTTGCCTTTTAATTTTCCTTTTAACTGGGATTCCTCACATTCTTGTCCTGTTATCTCTTCTTCTCATAGTGATTTGCACAAAAAATTTCTGAGACAAGCCTAGTGAAGTGAAAATGGATCTTTACTCAGTATAAGTTCTGATAAACTATAATCGAAACACGTCTGCCTGCCATGTTTCTTTTAGATCTAAATTGTGAATTATCCATGATTTCTATATTCTATTGACCTTTAGATTGCTGCAGTTAGATGTATTAGAATTTTCACATGGTACATTCTGTGATCTAGAATTATATCTTTCTTGAAAATTTGCTATTCTTTTAAGCTGGTTGTTATAAGTCACCAGAGAATATCAAGACGGACATGGTTCCTGGTGATTTTAAAGAATTATATCTAAATTTCATTCCTTGTCACATCATGTGTGTAATGACTGTCTTTTGGAATTTAACTTGCAGTTTAGCTTTTATACTACGTTGTTAATTATATTTTTCGCTGCTTCAGGATCCACATCCAGAATACAATCTTTTTGGTGCCATTGTACATTCTGGCTTCTCGCCTGACTCTGGGCACTATTATGCATATATCAAGGTCTTGTCCTGCTCATCATATTAGTTAATTTGTGTTTTTTCCCCTAATTTTATAATTTTTAATTCAAGTTCACATAAAAATGGCAATGGTGTTTTGGCTGATTTCAGTTTCATACCTCTTCAGGATGCATTGGGCCATTGGTACTACTGCAATGATTCGTATGTCTCACTCTCAACATTGAGCGAGGTTTTGTCAGAGAAGGTCTATATTCTTTTCTTCTCTCGCACAAAGCAGAGGCCTCGATCTACCAACACATATTTGGCATCCAATGGATTAATGCCTCACGAGTCCAATGGAAATAATACACTTGAGATTCCAAAGTCAAGTTGTATAGAAAAATCAGTTGCTACAAAACATTTATCTGATTTTCATACTGAGGCAAATAGTTCTACCAAATCCATTGCAGCCAATGGTCACAGAACATCCTTAATACAAAAGCCAGGTTGTCCAGCGAAGACGCAAAGTTTGATACAAGATTGTGATCACCATTCCATGTCAAATAATGCAATCTCATCTAAGGTTGATAATGGAAATTCTACTCCAGAAAGGAAGTCCAGTATCTTTGAAAAATCAAGTATCAAGAAACCCCCTGTGACTGGGAATTTGAAGATTGTGGTTCACAAGAGAGAATTCAATGGAAAAACTGCCGATGCTTCTCCATCATTTACTTCAATGGAAAAAGACAAAAAGGTGGCGTCTTTAACTGAGAAGAATGGTGGGAGCAAAAGTCAGTCAGTACAGTTAGTTAATGATGAGAAGAGTGGATCATCTCCGGTGGCAAGCAATAATGAAAATAGTAGAAGTGGGGCACATGATTCTTCACATGGAGAACCTGGTGGAGTTAATAGCACAAAAACCATGCTGGGCTCATCAAGAACGCGGGATTTCCAGGATTTGCAGAATGGTCTTAGCAGGAACCTTTATAACAACTCAGGATTGAAGAGGAAAAAGCTGGGCGACCTGTGTATTTTGTTATCCAAAGATGCTCAATCTTGCACTGAAGTGGAAGCCTTCAAGGAATTGTATGTTAATTTTCGTTGCTGAAGATTTTAATTTATTTTCTATCGTATGCACACGTTTGTGGGTTTAATCAAGGAAAAGAATTTGACAAGTTTTTAAATTGTTTCGT
>CAVNYN010277939.1:0-10071 GCA_963692815.1 Nyctanthes arbor-tristis
AAACAACTTTGAATTTATTCCATTTGGAGCAGGAAGAAGGGCTTGTCCTGGTATATCCTATGGCTTAGCTAATATTGAGCTTGTTTTAGCTAACCTTCTTTACCATTTCAATTGGTCACTTCCCCATGGAACAAACCCTAATGACGTAGACATGACCGAGAAAAGAGGATTGACTTTACCCAGAAAGAATGGGCTTTACGTCATTGCCACTCCCTACAAACCTTAATTAGTCATGTTTTATATATTCAGAAGAAATAAACTTTCCCACATTGTATTATATTCCCTATGTTATGTTTTCTGTATAGCTGAGTCTGATCAGCTTCTATAATAAGCCGACGTTCTGTGTGGGTTGGCAGTGTTTGAATAAAATGTATGATATGTACGTGCATTGCACGTGTTATGTAAAAGGTGAATCATATATACAAGTTAAGTATTTGATGTAATGTAGTACGTACATTAAACTTTGTTGAGATGTATCATGGGTGATAAAAATATAAAGAAAACAATGATACTAGGTTGAGGGAGACCGACCTCTATTGTAGCGCTAAACTGATAAATCTAATATTAAATGTGTCACGATACTCAAAGAAGAAAGCTAGTATATAAGATTACATTCGATTATATCATCTTTTTATATTTTACGGTTTTAAGAGTGATCAATATTAATATGTATGTTTCATCATTAATTTGAATTGTACATTAATTTGAATTTGCAAAATAATGTAAATTTTAAAGTTATAATTGTAATATTAGATGGTTTATTACTTTGATTAAAATCATTTTTAACAAAATATTAAATTAAAAAATTGTGTGAAATTTTAAAGAAAAAGAAAAAGTTTTTTTTGGGGGAGGGGGGGGGGGGGAAGAAGCAGAAAGTCTTGGGAGTGGAAAGATGAAAAATTAAAATTCATGAATTTGATTAAAGTTATTAATAATAATAAGTAAAAATAATTTAATATATATTGCGTAGGGATATTAATTAGTGTAAATTAAGAAAATAAGTGGGGTAAAATGAGAAATAAAAATTTTCCCACTCATTCCCCCTTTTAATTTTAACTAGTCGAGAGCACATATAAGTGATGAACAACAATGTCAGTACATTGAATCCATAAAAAAAATGTCAATATAATTGAAGTAGTAATAGTTTTAAGAAAGGATGAGAATTAAAAATATGGAAACCAAATGTTAGTCGAAGGAATATGTGATATACTTCCACATGCAAATAGAGCTGTGCACTTTCTGGACGCTTCATTTATACAGATTTTGCGCGCTAGTTAGTCTCTGTGTATATGTATCTATATATATATATTGTGAATTGTGAAGAAGTATACTCGTAAACAATCAAAAATAATTCACCCCTCCACTTTCAGTTCCTGACACTGCTGAAATGTCATATTTATATACATATTATATGCCATCAAACAATGTATACACATGATTGAGAATGAACCAAAGTGAAGAAATGCACAAAAAACCTATAATCACTTTCACTATATATAGAGCCAAAAATGCATATAGTTTGGGAACAATCCTAAAAATCTAAAAATCCTAAAAACCTATAATCTTTCACTATATATATTGACAATAAGTTAATTGGTTCTCATTGTAAGTCGGGGGAAATATTCTAGTGCTAAAATTAATATATTAATTAATATTAATATATAAAGGCACTGAAGTGCCTTCATTTTTTTCCCACCCATTTGCTCTGCGGTCATTCTCGCGGCGAGTCTTTTCTGCGGTAAAGGTTCGATATATGACAAGTTTTTTATTAACTTTTTTTTATTCTATATTCGTCTACAACTTTCCCTTCTCAGACTTCCGCGTTTCTCTCTTTCGAATCCATAATTCTTCTACCCATTATCCTAAATCTATTAATATATATAAAGGCACTTAAGTTGAATGAAGTAATGGTGACATTGATAGATGTAGAGATTTGTTTTTAATATAAATTAGTATTTTTCCAATTTTTCAATAATTTGCAAAATTACTATTGATTAAGATAAATATGCTTTACTTTTATTTTTCATTTATCAAATTATCGTGTTTTGATGCGATCATGTTGTCTATAAAATTTTCTATATGAGTTTTGATTAAGATGTCTGTCATAATTTATGTGGCATACTTATTTGATTTACTTATTAATGGGTACTCATAATTTCTCTATACAGTTGATGAATTTTGATACAATCTTTTTTGTTTGTAAATTACAATATATAGATATTTATATTTTTTATTAATAAATTTGATTCAAGTAAAGATATGGTAGTTAATTGGCTCTTGATGAATGATAATTGGCTCTTGATGGAAGATGACGGGTGTATGTTAAGCCTTACTAATAATGATTCTAGAGTGTTAGAAGAACTGTGAAGGTGTGGGCGTTCGTGGTGGTAGAATTAGATGCGTATATTTGATCATGGAAAACCAAATGCTTAACCTATATATTATAACTATGAGTTGATTTGATTAAATTTTCTCCTTTAAATATTTGATCATTGATAGTATTGATTTAATTGATGTATACTTGTATTTTTAGATTTTTTACAAAGGTACAAATATTGATCTATTATGCAACTGTTCAATAGATATATTTTTACCATTTTTTCTACCCATGCAACACATGGGTGGATTAACTAGTTTCTATTACACTAGCAACTAGCCCTATCTTTAAGAGTATTACTATATGATAATAAAAATGATAAATTAAATTAAGCGTTATACAATAACATGCCTTTAACTCGCACTAAGCACATCATCTGTTCTTTTTTTTTTTTTTAAATAACAATGTAAGGGAGGTGTTTAATCAACAAAATTCTATTATTTTAAAGTATCATACTCTATCATTTTCTAATAAGAAACTTACACGTGAATCCAAGAGACCTTAAAATAGGGCACTGATTCAACATGTGAATTGTTGTTAATTGACTGAGTATCCTGTACCCATGCCCCCCCCCCCCCGGGGCGGCATTTAGCCAATTCAAATTGAGATATATCCTTTACTGATGAGGCCAAAGATCAGGGGTTCCAACGCAAAATTTCATACTTATGGGTCTAGTAAGCTGCCATCATTTGGTTTGTTATAATTAGTTGATCAAATGTCATACCTCTGGCAACCCGCCAGACGATGGGTGAATGGAACTAATAACTAGTTATGATTTGAGCCACCTTTCCCATCATCATGCTAGCAGTTCCATTCACCTCTAGGCGTCTTGCTTCCAATTTCCTTCCAATTCTCTCTTCTTTTTCTCATCTAATACAAACCCAAAACGCCTATGCTTCCCGAAGAAAACTTCGCGTTCCAAAATTAAGCTAACAGTCTGTTTTTCTTTATCCAAAGGATCCCACTTCTGCCAATACTGATAATCCATCTGGAGACAGCAACCCGCCAAGGTTGGTGCCCTTTCTCTTTAGTAAATTTTCTTTCTGAGTATGATTACCCATGAATTACTATTCAACAGTTATTATGCTTTTCAGTTTTCACTAGTTTCTGCTAAATGACAATTTTATAGTCTGTACTTGTGGGGAATATGTTACTGAATTATTCGTGATAATATTGGTTTCAAAAATTTGTAAATGTTAAATTGTCGCCTCTTTTGGATGCTGCATTTCTGGTCTTTAAGCATATGGGGGGTCCTGTAGGCTGTAGTAATTTAACAACTGTTCTTATGCGCTTTGCTTTTGGTTTCTGTAGTATGCAATAGTCAATACCCATGAATTTCTTCGATCTATTGTAGTTTTATCTTCTTGACAATCCAAAATAACTTGTGCTATTTGGCTATAATAATCAATATGTAAGAATGAGGCATTGAAGCTCAAACTATCTTCCTGACAAGTGACAATCACTTGTGCTATTTGGCTGTAATAATCAATCTGTGAGAATCTGGCATTGAAGCTCAAAGTTTTTTGTTATTTTAAGTCACTGCATTAGAGTTGTGTTGTGGCAGCTATTTCTGCATTATAGAAGGACCAGAGATTGTTCAGGATTTTGTTCAGATGCAACTGCAGGAAATTCAAGATAATATTAGGAGCAGGAGAAGTAAAATTTTTCTCCTGATGGAAGAGGTTAGTTTCATGGGGGTCATTATTATGGTGTTCATAAGGTAAAACAAGGATTGCAAGAGTAGAATGGGAGTTTAGAATTAGAATGATTAGTTCTGTTCTTCTAAATTCAGGTGAGAAGGCTAAGATTGCAACAGCGTATGAAGAGCATGAAAGCTGTTGATGAAAGTCATGATGATGAAAATGAGATGCCAAATATCCCGTCATCAATTCCCTTTCTTCCTCATGGGGTAATCAGCCGACCTTAGTGTGTAAATGCACACAGGATTACATTAATGGTCTTGGAATGTTCGTTATCTTAATTCTAAGAATAATTTATGCCGTAACTAGTGGATGCTTAAGATACTGTAACATGACCTACTTACCCAATAGACATTTCAAAATTCCTTGTTTCTGAAACTTCTTGTAAATGCTGATGCCTTTTGATGAATGACTGATATATAAGAAGATTGTTCAGGGATTTCATTGTGTTCTGTTAGGTAACTACTGTTTCTTTTTTCTTTGTTTTGGCAAAACTGATCTTTTGGTTTCTTGTTTTATTATTACCATTTCTAATTATTTATTTGTTTAAAATAGAACCCAAAGACATTGCAGCAACTTTATCTGACAAGCTTTTCATTTATATCTGGAATTATTGTATTTGGCAGCCTCATCGAACCAATTGTAAGCTCTTAACCTTGAAACAGCATCTAGATTGCTAGCTGGCTTGTAAGGTTCACAAAGTTAAGTTACAAAAAACTCTGAAACATTTTAACATGACAGCTTGAGTTGAAGTTGGGTTAAGGTAAATTCTGAAATTTTGAATTTTTATGTCAGATATGTTACATTCTTCGTGAAATGATTTCTAGCTGTTCTATGTCAATTTCATTATTGTGTAGTTACCGTATTATATACATTTTTTGGAACCAAAGTCTCCTTTGTTTTCAGTCAGGTGGATCCTATTATGGCTTCTTTCTCTGGCGGGGCAGTTGGAGTTATTTCTGCTCTGATGCTAATCGAAGTTGAATATGTCGAGCAACAAGAGAAGAAAAGATGCAAGTACTGCCATGGAACTGGTATTTCCTTCGTTTGAACTTTTCAAGAGCTTTTACTCTCATGCTGATTACACTTGGTTGCTGACCTTAAGTTAACTGCCAATTTTCTTTCTCATGGATAAGAAAAAACATTCTGGCTTATATATAGTTCAAGGATAATGTTTCTACCTTATGCTTTCACTAGACGTGATTTTTTTTGCCCTCTTTTGGGGATTGACTTCTTTAAATATTTTCTTGTCACATTTTCTGCTGCAATCTAGAATAAAATTTAGTTAATCATACATCTTCACGGTGATACCAGTTATTTAACTGATATCATTGCATTACCTTCGACTAAATTCTTGAATCATAGTGAAGATTCCCCCTTGCAACATTGTAAAATAATCTTTTGTGCCTCTCAGGTGATGTTCCCGATGTGTCTCTGCACAGGGATGATGATAGCAAGGGAGCATGATCCTCCGTATAGATCCCATCCGATTTGAAGTAAATGCCTGTTCTTGGCCATTTACCATCAGGGAGGGAAGCAAGTGATTGACACTGAACGCCCTCCCTCCTTTTACCATCACTATGCCTCTAATTCATTGTAGGTAAATAACTCTCTGTGTTGACGTGAATTTTTTGTACACATAACATTACGATTTTGTCCTCCCTGAGGGCCAACTTGTAGCCCCCTCAAGGGTTTGTGAATTTCCTAGAGGAAGTCGCGTCCCCAGGGAATCGAACCTGCGACCAAGCCTTTTGGTGGTTCTTGGGGCATTTCGGGGTGCCACTTGAGCAACGTGTATTTTTTATACACACAACACTATGATACTTGTAGTTACTCCTGGAGAATGATGAGAGAAAAGAAAGACACAGCTTATGTATCCATATTGATTCTCAAAATATGCATATTGTGAAAAATGTTCTATTGGTTAAGCCATGTTATGTTTCTGTACTATGTATTTCTATTTCAAGACAAAAGTCGATTAAATTATTTTACACTAGTATGAAAGGTTTAACGTGCATTTTGATCGGTTTTAAAGTTAATGAGCAGCTAATTTTAAGATTAGTATTTACAAGATTATATGGAAAACTCGTATAAGAAAAGAGTTTTCCAATTACCGTGCCAGGTCTTGCCTTGGTGTATCCAGAGTAGATGCATCTTAAAATCGAACAAATTTCTATGAGTACATACTTAATCTTTCGTGAGAAAATTAATAACTGACATGTGGATTCAACATGCCCAATTTATTATAAATTTGAGATTTTTAACTACACATGGGTTTCCATTATCCATTCCTTGGAATACTAGAAATTTTTCCTTTGAACCATGTCCAATTGCGTGCTTCTTGGCAAGAAATCTTGGATTTGCTAGTTTTGGGGGCGGAATGGTCCATTTATTGTTCCATCTTGCTTGCTCATTTCATCATCATTAAGTTTTTGAGTTGTGCTTAAATAAATGGTAATCTTAAGTCAAGTGTTCATTTTGTCTAACTTTTTTGTCTAAATAAAATTACTCTAATTTTTCAGATTTTGGGCCATAGTCTATATAATTTTTTAAAGCCTTTTTGAAAAATTATTTTATAAGGAAGCAACTTCAAAAGTCATGTTTAACAAAGTTTGATTATCATTTATCATAGATGTGAACTAATGTCTTTTATATATATGGACAACGTAATTCATCTGCCCATTGAAAAATGATATCTCAAAACTAAGCTTACGGTAGTCAATTGTCATAAATATCATTGACCACAATTCAAATTGTCTCATCTCTGTAACATTATTAAGTTAGATTACAGTTACTTTGGGTAATTGGCAAAAAAAAAATCCCCACTTTTGAACACTCTTGTGCGAGGTCTCTACCTAGTGGCGGAGGGAAACGGGGGCCTTTGGGGGCACTAGACCCCAATGAAGTTGGTGATTTTTTTTTTTTTTTTTAATTATGACTTAGGAGTTGTAAGCGAATTGTCTCCCACACCGCAACTCACTTCCTCATATGCGTATCCCATTTTTTGTCTCCACAAAACCCAACTAAAATGTAAAAACACATTTCATAGTCCTCCCGAAATCAAAATTCTACTCTTTACTTTGTCTTGATATGTGCTCTTGTAAAGAGTTTGGAAAATTTCAGTGTATTAATATCTTGCACAGAAGCTGGTTGCAACAAAAAAAGATAGAATATATATATATATATATATATATATCTTTACAAGCTTGTCATTTTGACATTAATTTTTCTAGTTGCTATTACTACATATGAAAGAGTATTTTTTGCACTGAATATTGTCAAAAGACGATTTTGATTGGAGATCAATGGATGAATCATGTTTTAGTTGCTTACATTGAAAATGATGTATTTAATTTAACAAAGTTGAAAATGAAGCTGTCATACCGTGTTATAAAAATATGAAAACCCATAAAAAATAGTTGTAAAAATTTGGTAATTGTTTAATATATCTTTATATTGTTTATCCACAAATTCTTTAGGTATAAGTTAGAGCATTTCCAATGTGAGGAGCAAAGTGAAAGGGGAAAAATAAAAAGGGAATTTTTTTGGAGGGGGGAATCCAAATCATTTAGGTTTTTTCACTCTGAAAAATGAGTTTTTGGCCCTTTCATTAGATGGGAGTGGTAAGGGGAAAATCCCAAATTGGGGTTTTCCCCTGCATTTACTACAAGAAAAGGCGCTACCCGTAATGGAAATTTTCGTTATTAATAAGGTCAATATCGTTGCTAACTACTATCAGTAACAGAAAATACTGTTACAAAATTCTTACCAGTTCGATGGTGATCTAATTTAGAAACGGAATATAAATTCCGTTTCTAATTAGTAATAGAACTTTCGGTTACTAATTAGTAACATGTTAGGCTTTCACTAAATTACGAACCGATAAAAGAGTTACTAATTAGTAATAAACTTTTATTGTTAATTCCGTTACAAATCGTGGACTAGAATTTTTTTTAAAAAAAATTGCTTAACCCGACCCGCGATGGCCCAACCCAACCAGCCAGCCCAACCCATTGATAGGAGCTTTATTAGATTGTTTAATTTCTCCATACTTGTAGTTTATTATGTGTTTTGTTGTGTAAAATATTTATTTATATTGGGTTTGTCTATTTGTATAGGAAAAAGGAATCAAACTCGGGTGTGTTTTGCAAGAATTTTAGAATTTGGGGACCAAGGCGTCAAGAAACATAACATGAAGGACCGGAAAAGAAAAAAGAAAAGATGGCACGCGTGCAGCCTGGCAAAGAGGGCAGTGTGGCCGTACTGCCAACCGTCCAGAATTTTTCAAGAAACGCCCGTACGATACAGTGTTTCACTATGCGGCCGCACTATTCCTCACGCAAATTCCTTTTTTATGTTCCTAGTTTTTCTAGTATTCTTTTTATAGTATAATTTGTACACGATTTTTCTTCATTCTTTTAGGGATTTTAGACCCTATATAAATAGGTCAAATCTTACGAATAAAAACACAATTTTATAGAATTATTTTCTTTATATCAAAGACGAGTTTTTAAGGAAGATTTTCTTGAGTGAGCACTCAAGGCTAATTTTTCTCTCCCTCTAGTTCAACGGGATGTTATTGCTACTTCTTGCTCTTAATTAATCGATATTAATAACGTTGTTTCTTACTTTTGTGTTATTCTATCTTTCCTGTTTATGAATATTGATTTAGACCTAAGCCTACTAAGTTGAATGATTAATGTTCTATCGCTAGATTTGGGAATTCAATCCGTAATTGTTGTTTCTCGTAATTTCAGTAGCAAATAATGATTGTTAATCATTAGGGATAACACAACCTAAGTTAAATAGATCAAGCATGTGAATCTATTACTTAGATTAACTTATTTTCTTAATTTTTCATGCAATCATTGTTCTAATTCTAGAGAACTTATTTTAGATTGTCCAAATTGTTAGGTCTAATTAAAGAGTTTATTTTGATTAGATATACTGAAAAGAAAATCCGAGTAGCATAACTTATTGTTGCCTAGAGTTAATAATTTTACAAGAAAGTAGGAACAACGTTACAATTGATTAATATCTTTTACGTGAAGTGTACAACTGACTTTGCAAGAAAATAGGATCTTGTTACAATTGATTACTATCTTTTATGTAAAGAATTGACTGTTGGTTGCGCCTCGAGTACTAACTTTTTTGCCGCAATCAGTTATGTTAGGTTTGGAGGGAGCACAGAGGTTGTCCCCAAAGCGTTGGTTGGCCTTTTGGTTGGGTTTCTTCTGGGACTTGGTGTTTGAAGTTGATTTCAATGGCAGAGGATTGCTTGTTGCTGACTGAGGAGTCTCGGCTGTTGAGGTTTGCTTATTGCTGGCTGATCTTTACTTTCCTTTCATTACTTGTTTAAGCTTAAGTTGTATTTTGTTTTCTTGGGTCTTTTTGTTTAATCATTACCACCTAAGGTTGGAGACTCTGACCCCTCCCCCCGGCTTTTTGTATTTATCTTTTCTAATTAATGAAGACATGATCCTTTGCTATAAAAAAAGTACACAACTAAACCAAGAATTGGAGTTAATATTTATTTTCTTATTTGTCTTTGTAAATGCTCATTATTTGTTTTATTCTTTTATTTTATTAATCTTAGTGTTTTATTCACAAAACTCCCATTTTTACTTGTTGACTCGAGATATTTTGATATATCCAACGTTCTCTGTGGGTTCAACCTTACCCACTGCTTCTACAAGTTATTTTAAATTTAGTGGGGTAAAGTATTTATTATTTTGGTGCATTCGACACACGACCACTCGCCAACCCGTGAGAATTAATTTGCTCTAATGCTCATCTGGGATTTGAACTCGGGTCCTCCAAGTCCCAACTACTAGCCTACCATATATCTTTGTTAACATGTTGTTCCATAATTTATATAAAGTATGTTCTAATAATTTTGCCAATTTAAAAATATCAAGTTTTTCTTTTCAAACATTGTGGCTTTTTTTTTAATTAAACTTTTGTTATATATTGTTTTATATATGTCATTTATAC
>CAVNYN010277941.1:0-21538 GCA_963692815.1 Nyctanthes arbor-tristis
CCCCCAAACCCCTAACCCAAAACCCTAAACCCTAACCCCCAAAACCCCCAAACCCCTAACCCAAACCCCTAACCCCAAAACCCCAAACCCTAAACCCTAAACCAACTTTCCCTCTCTAGAATTCTCTCCTTTCTCTCTAGGAAAAAAGGTGATTTTTTCCTATGTCGCTCGATCCCACAAACTCCGACCATGAACCACCCGATCACCACCTGCACCTCAAAGCTCCTCCTTAGGCATCCCCAAACCACCCTCCGGCCAGCCAAAAAGTCGTCGGAACATCCACTTTAATCTCACTATCCGGGAACGATCCGACGCAATTTCCACCTCCTATAGACTCCACTCAGGCCGTAGAAGGTAGCCCAGGTGGTCCATGACCTCAGATTTCACGCATTACAAAACCCCCGAATCAAGAAATTCTTGCTGCTTTGGACGCGAAATCTGTACCAATCCGTAAGGAATTTGACGTCGGCCAAGAAGGAAAAGTTGCTCAGAATGGTCAGATGAAGCTACGGCCACTGGTCCGCAATCAAAACTAGATGGCTTGTGGGGCGCATGGGGCCCACGCGCCACCGGCGCGTGTAGCTCACGCGCGGTCGTCGGGAGGTGTTTCGGCAGTTTCTTTAGCTCCTTGTGCTCCTCCTTATCCTCAGGAGACCCAACATGGTGTTCCAACTGGTCGTACTTATGCCTCTGCTCTTGCAAATAAACGGTTTTGTCCGCCGAAGAGCGGGCTAAGAAGAAGTCCTTTGACTCACTGTTTACAGCTTCTTCACCTTCTCCTATTGCATCACGGTCCCTTCATATGCATCGAGGAGAACCTGCTATTACTAATTTGCCAGAAGAGGAGACTATTCTTGCTGCTCCTTTCAGATATACTCTAATAGGTAAGTTTCCTCGCCGCAAACCTACTATGACTGCTATTAGATATTCTTTGGATCAGTTTAGATTTGTTGGTACACATACTGTGGGTCTAATTGACCAAATGCATGTTTTAATTCATCTTGGCCATAAGGTTGATTACACACGATTATTCTCTCGCTCTTGTTGGTTTATTGCTGGCTGTGAGATGCACGTGTTAAAATGGACTGCTGATTTTCACCCTGATAAGGAAACCCTTATAGTCCCTGTTTGGATTTCCTTTCCATTGTTGCCTGTTCAATTTCGTGCTAAAGATGTATTATACTCTTTAGCGAGAGTTGTTGGTCAGCCATTACATATTGATGAGGCTGCCTCTGAGTTGTTAAGGCCTAGCGAGGCTAGGGTTTGTGTTGAGGTGCATTTGGAGCATAAGCTCCCGGACCGCATTTGGATTGATAGAGGGCCCAGTCGTAGTTTTTGGCAGAATATTGTGTATGAGATTTTGCCAGTGTTTTATTCTTCCTATAGGCGTATGGGTCATTCTTCTGCTCAGTGCAGGGCAGGGATTCCTCCTCCCCCATCCCCACCCCGACCCCCATCATCTGGAGAACCCCCTTCATCTGGACAGCTTGTTTCTACTCCTGTGACTAGTTTTGTGTGGGCCCCACCTGCGGTACCACCCCGTTCTCAGCAGGAGAAGGGGAAAGGTGTTATGACTGAGGAGCCTCGTCAGTGGGTTCCTGTACTTGGTTCTTTTTCTACAGTTCGATTTCAGACATCACCAGTGATTGCCCCTATTGGCTCTTCGCCTCCTAGTATATCTGTCACTCCGCCTATTTTAGTTCCGGTTTCTTCAGTTACCTCTACTACAGTGACTCCAGTAGTTCCTCCAGTTCTTCAGACTCTTCCTACTGTATCTGCATCCCAGTCTGGTACAGTTTTGATTCCTGCTCCTGGTGTGACTCAAGTATGTACGCCTGTTGCCACTACTTCTCTATCATTACATGTCTCCGGGTTGCTCCCGTGATTATTTTGTTGAGAGGATGGTGGAGTCTGTTTCTGAGTCTGACTCAGATGATCAGTTGAGTGTTGTTGGGGGTTGTGATCCCTTTACTGATCATGTGATATCGGTTGAGAGCCATATCCAGGATACTAGTCATCTCGATGTTGTTTATCCTGATTTACAGTCCCTTTTGATGTTATTTGTTATTACTGCTGATTATTTTTCACGTCTGCTCAGTCATCAGTTGCATTGAGCACTATGAGAGGGTTTATGGCCAGTTGGTGAATAGGGGCAAGAGTGCATTGATTCTACCGAGGCGGGCTTCGTTGGCACAGATTCACCGGCTTGAGCAGTGGACTGGATTCTCGCACGATTCTCTTCCTATCAGCTACCTTGGCATTCCCTTGTATAAAGGCGCTAAGCGGATCTTCTTATTTGATGACTTGATGCACTTTTGCATCATAGAAATGGGAAGGAGTGTAAACCTCCAAAGTGCTTCTCTTCGAGTTAATCATAACCAGTTTTCCTATTGAACCCAGTCCGTGGGATCTCCAGCCACCAGGTTAGGTTTCCGTCAAGTTAACTCATCTTGTTTTAGGCTTTAACCCCATTTCCCTCGATACGCAGTCTATTCTCCCTCTCAATAACCCTTTAGTAAATGGATCCGCTAGGTTAGCTTTCGATTTAACAAAGTCAATAGATATCGTTCCATTTGAGAGTAATTGTCTAACAGTATTATGTCTACGACGAATATGCCTTGACTTACCGTTATACACAAAATTTTCTACCCTGGCTATAGTTGCTTAATTATCACAATGAATACATATAGTCGGCATTGGCTTTGGCCATATTGGAATATCTTCCACAAAGTTCTTAAGCCATTCTGCTTCCTCTCTTGCTTTGTCCAAAGCAATAAACTCAGATTCCATAATGGATCGAGCGATACAAGTCTGCTTAGAAGACTTCCATGATATGACACCACTACCGAAAGTAAACACATAGCCACTGGTTGACTTAGATTCATCTGTGTCAGATATCCAATTGGCATCAATGTATCCTTCAATTACAAGAGGATATTTCCCATAATGTAATGAATACTCTCGGGTTCGCTTCAAGTATCCTAAAACTCTAAGTAATGCACTCCAATGATCACTACTAGGATTACTTGTGTAGCGACTTAGCTTACTTACCGCATAAGCTATATCTGGCCTGGTACAATTCATCAAGTACATTAGACTACCAATTATTTGAGAATATTTTAACTGTTGTTTTCCATTTCCAGTATTCTTATAAAGAACTATATTTGGAAGAAATGGGTTATTTGTCTCTTTAATGCCATGGGTCTTGAACCTTTCAATCACTTTATCTACATAATGAGTTTGTGATAACGTCACCCCATTGGGTGTCCTAGTGATTTTCATTCCCAAAATTATATCTACTTCACCCATATCTTTGATATCAAAATTACTGGTGAGCATTTTCTTTGTTTTATTAATGACTTCCATATTACTACTTAACATGAGCATGTCATCTACATATAGACAAACCATAGCATATGTATTTCCAAATTTCTTTGAATATACACATTTATCACACTCATTTATAGCGAATCCATTCCTGATCATGACATTGTCAAATTTTTCATGCCACTATTTAGGATCTTGCTTTAATATGTATCACTTAACAAGTTTACAAACTTTGTTCTCTTGTCCTTTTACTTTAAAGCCTTCCGGTTGTTTCATATACACTTCTTCATTTAAATCACCATTTAAAAATACAGTTTTAACATCCATTTGATGTATATGCAAACTGTATATGGCTGCTATAGCAATTAACAACTGTATGGATGTAATTCTTATTACAGGAGAATAAGTAACAAAAAAGTCAATCCCTTCTTTTTGTCGATACCCTTTTGCAACAAATCGAGCCTTGTATTTGTCAATAGAACCATCAGGCCTTAATTTCCTTTTAAAGATCCATTTACATCCAATTGGTTTTGATCCTGGAGGAAGATCCACCAACTGCCAAGTATTGTTACTTAATATGGATTCTATTTCGCTATTTATGGCATCTTTCCAAAATGAAGAGTCTGGACTTTTCATGGCTTCATCAAATGTTTGAGGCTCGTTTTCAACCATATAGATAATAAAATCTAGACCAAAAGTTTTAACAACCTTTGCTCTTTTACTCCTTCTTGGTTCAGTTTTCAACATCTCTATTTTTAGGAAATATGTTTTCAAAAAATTCAGTATCTCGAGATTCAATAACAGTATTCACATGAATATCACTTATTTCAGATTTGTGCACTAAAAATCTATAAGCGCTACTATTCATTGCATATCCAATAAAAATGCAATCAACGGTTTTGGGTCCTAAGTTAATCTTTTTTTAAGAGGTGGAACTGCCACTTTTGCTAAACACCCCCACACTTTTATGAATTTGTAGGAAGGCATCCTACCTTTCCATAATTCATACGGTATTGAACCAATTTTCTTGTGAGGAACTCTATTTAAAATAAAGTTAGCTGTTAGGACCGCTTCTCCCCACAAGTTCTGTGGTAAACCTGAACTTATAAGCATAGCACGCATCATGTCTTTTAAAGTTCTATTTTTCCTCTTGGCAATTCCATTTTGCTGCAGAGTGTATGGAGCCGTTGTTTGATGAATGATACCAAATTTAGAGCATAATTCATCAAAACTTGACTAATCATATTCACCGCCCCTATTGGATCTTAACACCTTAATGGTTTTCCGAGTTGATTTTCAACTTCATTTTTGTAAGTGACAAATGCATCTAGTCCCTCATCCTTAGTACTTAGCAAATATATATAACAATATCTGCTATGATCATCGATAAATGTAATAAAATATTTTTTATCAACTCGAGTTTGAACAAACTTTAAATCACAAATGTCGCTATGTATCAAACCTAATAGTTCACTACACCTTTCAACTGAGTTAAAAGGTTTTTTAGCAAATTTTGCTTCAACACAAATTTCACATTTATGATTGTCATTAGAATCAACTTTAGGAATAAGCCCTAAACCTACAAGTTTCCTTAACGAAACACGGTTCACGTGTCCTAATCGACTATGCCACAAAATAGAAGACTTGCACAAGTAAACGGAATTGTTAATTTTATTCATAACTTGTGGGTACAAATAGGTGAATTTTTTATCCACTACAACAGCGTTGGATTTAAACAATCCATCAAGCAAATAGCCCTTTCCAACATACATGCCACCCTTAGTAAGTACAAACTTATCGGACTCAAAAACAATTTTAAATCTTTTCTTGATGAGAATAGAACCAGAAATCAGATTCTTCCTAATGTCGGGGACATGCATAATATCATTCAACCTTAATCCTTTATGCCAACGTATACGCGATTCGAGACTAGAACAAGCTTCTTGTTGAGGTGTTCTAACACTTGGCCTAGAATTCGTGTGGGGTTTTTTGTATAAACGGGCATAAGCGAGGATGAGCTCTTCGCTAAACGGGAACAACCGATGGTAAAATATTTTAACAAAACGAGCTGTCAGTTGGAAAAATTCTTTACTTCGTTCAAGAGTACAGATAACAAAAGAGCTGGGTTATAAAAAAATAATAAATAAATTTAAGTACGGCTCTCAGAGGCTGGAACCACATTCCTCCCAGCTGAAACAGCGGCCTCGACTTCCGTAACAGGAGCAGCAGCCTCCATACCCTCTCCAGTAGGAGCAGGAGCTTCTGACTGAGAGATGATCTCGACCTCCTTTTCCTCATCGGAGCTCACATAGCCGCAAACCTCCTTTAGCTTGGCAACTTGCTCTTTGAGGAAGGCCAAGTCACACTCAGGGCGCTTCCTCGTGACTTCTCCAAGGATCTCCTTAGCCATCTTATAATAGAGGCCGACATTAGCACTCTTATATTCCTCAGAAGCCGGTATCACTCAACTGCCTCATTATAACCAACGAGTTCACTAGCGGTAGCCCTACTCTCAGCTTCGCTTAGGGTAAGCTCGTGGCTCGACCTCTCCATTGCCAATTGAGTCCCCAGGTCCTCATACTTCTTCTTCTAGACCTTTAGCTCGATCCACAGGTCAACTGATTCTCCCCTGGAAACATAAAGTATTAAAGTAAAATTTCTACTTGCCTAATAAGAAAAAAATTCTTAATTCGCCCATGTTTCAAAGAGAAGATATTGAAGAAGCTTAGGGTCAATTTTTCTACACTTTGCAAATTACGGGTCCGTATTGTAGTTGTATAATCTTTGTTATCAACTCATTGTAATCTCAACGAATGGTATCAGAACCATGGTCGATGGAGATGGATGCGAGGTCCAACCATCCGGTGAAACTGTGAGTGCTTGGAAAATGGGGTTTGGGGTTTAGGGTTTCAGGGGCTTAGGAGTTTAGGGGTTTCAAGTTTAGGGTTTGGGTTTTTTATTTATTTTTATTTTTTTATTTTTTTGGTAATCAAAACATAACTGGCTGCAGCGTCGTTTTTAAACGTCTGCCTTACCTAACTAGTAGGGTTTGAAATCTCTCTACCATTTTTTATTAATATATCAAAAATGGTACAACCAAGAAGGGGCATAAAACATTACCCCCAACTAAATGTACAATCAATGAAAACAGTAAATAATGAGGTACTACCTTCCTAACATTGAAATAATTAATAGAAAGAATAAAACAGTAGCTAGAGTAACTATACATATGACTCAAAAAATAAAAATAAAAGTAAAACCAAACTAAATACCTCTTACGGACGGGAAACCATGACGGTCTATTTATAGAAGCCCACGAGCCCTTGAAGGCAAATCATGAATCTCATACTCTGTGTAATACTGTCTAGTCCATCTATCTGAGACAAGAGCATCAGCAACCTGATTACCCTCTCAAAAAATATGTGAGAGTCTGTCTTTGTCAAAGTGCAGCTGCTGCCGACTATGTCGAAGAAGAATCTGAATATGCCTCCATGGAGAATGCAGTGAATGGCAACCGCAGAATAAGCCTCTATCCAAGGATCTGAAATACCCGGAGACCCAGCCATTAATATGCCATTAAAGATAGCGTGAAGCTCTACCTCTAAAATCAGACAATCCCTATAATACACAGAAAAGGCACGAATATAGCATCCCATATGATCCCTAATAAGACCACATCCACTCGCTCTTCCATCAAAAACATATCCATCTGTGTTCACCTTGTGAAATCCCACAGATGGTATCGGCCAAAAAACCAAAACATGAGGGAATGAAGTGGGAGAAGAGATAGAAATGTCAAACCTGGAAGCCAGATCAGTGTTCCCTCTCCAATGTGTGGAGCGAAAGGCTCCACCAATATGAAGGAAAGATATAGCCCGATGCGCAAGCTAGACGATCCTCCTAAAGTCAATAGCTATACTTCTGTACTTCGCATCATTCCGTGCCGTCCAAAAAAACCAGAATACAAAAAGCGGCACAATGATGCGAATGTGACCCTGTCTGACTGACTGTCTAGAAAACCGTCATTGCTGAAAGCGATGCTGAATACCATCAGACACCGAGTGAGGAACCTGGGAAATAGAAAAGAAGTGATGTCATACTCTATCAGCCGCTGGGCTTCCAATAAATATATGCTCCAATGACTCCTTCTCAGAGCAACACTGACAACATAAAGGTATTTGCATATGAATCTGCTACCTAATCACTTAATCCACTAGAATGAGACGCTTCCACAGATGCCAGCAGAAAAAAGGCACCGTCACAGGAACAGTTTGCCCTTAAAAATTACCATTAGAAGTGGGCCGCAACAATATCTGATCCAAGCTCATAGTCTCCAAAGACATCGTTACGATACGCAACGCCATATGCAAAAGCATTACCTTCATGATCCTGCCTATATCCCACCCAATATCATCAAAGAAATCACACACTCTAGCTGAAGTATGAGTTTGAGAGGGCAATTGTAGGGTAAGCGAAGCGTCCCCCATCCAGCAATCATGCAAAAAGAATTACTGGTCCCTACCCAGCTGCCAAGAGATCTGAGGCTCAGCTAGAGAACGTAGAGCTAGAAGCCTGTTCCAACCATGAGAATCTAAGTAGGACGGCTGAATCTGTAAAGGATGATGTCCCCTACAATACCTGACCAGTAAGACCAACCCACTAAACCCGACCCGTTTGAGCCCGTTTTCTTTTTCTTTTTTCAGTTTTTTTTTTACATAAGAAACATGTCTAACTCCGCCATTAAACCCAAGTTATGCATTTTGTACACCTCCTCAAATACAAATACACAATCATTTTAACACCAACTCCAATTTTTAAAGAAAAAAGCATTTGCTTTGGCAACAGTATGTACGTGTGTGATACAAACACGTCAGAAAGAATATAAAACTAAAAGGGAGCAAGAGATTCCGATCTTGTGGCCAAAAAAAACGCAGATCCACTGGAATTTCTTGTTGTACAACTCGCAGATCGACATTTGATATTTAGAGAGATGCATACAACACAGAGTTCTCAAGCGCTGTTGAGTATCGGTTGGAAAAAATCATTGGGTACAGAGAGGCAACCACCCTGATTCTTTCCATCTCAACTCTTACCATGGGCGGCTACGGTTAGAGAATATTGACAACCTTTTATAGGTCTGGAGTTTTATGGGTTATCCTTGGGCCGGGTTAAAAAAAAATTGAAGGCCCAGAGCCATTAAGCCAATTCAAGTCGATTTGTAATTTTCCAAACCGACTCGAAGTCGGTCGGTCCCAACCCTATTTGCGCCATAGTAATCCTTCTCGTCAACTTTGCGATTATTCTACTAGGAACTTGTTCTAACATATAAACTAAAAGGTAACAGCTGTCAGTTGGATTATTTCCTTAAAACATAATATGAATGACCTTCAAACATGATAGTTTTTTCTAATACAAAAACTGAATTCAAGAACTCATGATGCATCTCAAAGTTGTGCCTAAAAATTTGGTCAGAGTCCATGTTCCTACATTAGTCAATTATCAAAGCACTGCCTAAAAATTTGGTCATAGTCCATGTTCCAACATTAGTCAATTATCAAAGCACACCGGCAACAGAAAATGTTTCTTTAAATGAAACCCATGATAATACTGCTTATTGGGCTGCTAATCTCTGAGAAAAGGGACGATTAGACTGTACATCCATTAACTATTGATCCATCATAAACAGTCAAATAGTACTACAAACATAAAAAGCAGTCTGCTCTACATTCACGCATAAACAGGAGCATATCCGTTAAAGCTATCAGCTTAATGTTAATGAAAAACATTAGTTTACTTTTACCTAAAAAAAGTGTCTCGTGTATGGACTATTCTGTAAAAGGAAATTTATTCCTTTCATCCATGCTCTTGGAACAAGTGCCCAATTCAATATCTCAGCTGGGTTGATGATCTATGCAGCATCCAACTGCCATACAAAATCACCTGACAGAAGGAAGCTCATACAAGAGAAATGATCCATGGAATCAAGAAGATAGCAGATGAAGCTGATCATAACATCTATGCATTACTAACAGAGTTATTTTTATTCACACCTTGCAACTCCATCTAAGAATTGGTGATACTACCAACTGAACCCATTGTTTGTGAGCTTAACTGAGGACTTGCTGGACAACCTTCTGCATTACCTGCGCTCATTGAATGAATGGCGCCCGAACTAAGTTGTGGACTCATTGGAGTTCTCTGGCTCAATTGCTGTGGGCTGGCCTAGCTGCTGCTGGTTCTGAATCATTTGATGAGAAAGTCCCATGCTTGATGGGGAACTTACTTGTGGAGGTGAAACAACAGCTTGCGGGGGTGATGTGGATTCCTGCTGCTGCTGCAGTTGCTGGTTTTGCTGCTGCTGTAGTTGCATCTGTTGGTGCTGTTGCAACTGCAACTGCTGCTGTTGTTGCTGTTGCGGCTGAAGCTGTTGCTGCTGCTGGTGTTGAATCTGCTGCTGCTGCTGGTTCAAGTAAATATTCATCCCTGGCATCATTTTAGGTGGACCCATTGCCCCCATAGCTGTGCGCTGTATCTGATTCATATTAGGTCGATTCAGAGGGGTGCCCAGCATCGAAAGACCAGCTGATCCTGAGTGCATCTGTCTACCTCCCGCCATACCACTCATGCTTGCTTGCGGGGTCCCCAACATATTAGATTTGTGACCCATCCTCAACTTTGCCACAAAAGCAGCTTGTGCTGGATTCAATGTCCCAGTACGAAATGCACTGCTAAGATTTGAAGCATGGGGCAGATTCATTGGGTTCTGTGTCATGTTACCTATGTTTGAAATAGACCCCATTGGAGCAGATATTCCAGAACCACCAACTCCCCTGATGCCTCCCATAGCCATGACATTGTTCAAGCCTCCAAGCCCAACCATATTATTGCCAATGTTGCCCATACTTACAGTTCCAAGGCCGCCCATCATTTTTCTCTGCATTTGTGAGTGCTGTAGCTGCTGCTGTTGCGGTTGCAACTGCTGTTGCTGCTGCTGCAACAGCTGAAGTTGGAGAGCTGAAGGTTTACTTGCCATATGAGTGCTCAACTGCATAGTTGCATTCGGCCCAATAGAGTTCAAATGCGGCATAGAATTTGGGGGAAACATCATAGGTGATCTTTGGTACTGGGAATGCTGCTGTTGCATCAAGGACTGTTGATGTTGCGAGATCTGGTGGTTGCTGCTGCTGCAGAGATGGCAGTAATTCAGGTTGTTGAGGCCTAGAAGTCATTGAAACCCCTGGCAAGGCAGATGGCAGTAATTCAGGTTGTTGAGGCCTAGAAGTCATTGAAACCCCTGGCAAGAGTCCTTGAGAGAATTGTGTTGGCTGAGCATTTCCAGGAGGTGACACCATTGGTGGACCATGTATACTCTGAGATGAGCTAACTGAAGTGTTGCCATTATTACTCGGTCTGGAAATATCATTGGAAGGGAAGCTAGAAACTCCATCAGAGTACTGCAGCATCTCTGGAGTGCTACCTGAAGGGATTCCCCGACCATTAAGTTGACTGGTTGAGGCTTGATTTGTGTGAACTGGTTTTGCTTGCAGATGATCTTCTTGATGATATCCTTCACGGTTCATCTGCAAAAGTGACTATCACTAATTGAGTCCCATGCAACTGAAGCGATCATCTTTAAATAACAGAAAGGCTAGCAGTACATACCAGTGAACAGAATTGTTCCGCAAGTAGGTCTGCAATGTGCTGCAGGATTAATATAACACTGTCAGATCAACAATTGTAAGGGTATATGGTTTTTATTTCTTTCAGAATTGATTTTGAGAGAAGCTATTCCTTTTGGAGAATTGTGGTTAAAAAGCAATATGGGAGTTGTGAAAAATGATTCTTCTTAAGGAACGTGCGGCTGGGAATGAATGTTAAAATGATTGATTGTTAAGCAATCAATTCCATACATACCCCAAATTACAGAAAGGGATCAACAATTAATGGAAGAGAGAGGAGCCTTTTTATGAAAAGTATTAAATGCGAAAATATAAGTCAAGATTTATGTTCCTGGCCTCTTACGCCTCGTTTTCTACTGTTTATCTTTTCAGTACCAAAAAACTCAACAATTCAAATGTAGAACAACCGCATATTCTCTCTAAATAATTATTTCTCACTACAATCTCTCCACACTTTTCCACCACATATTTCAAACAATAATCTCTTTTTATCAGAAAAGCTAGAATACTAGTTACAAAGAACAAACCCTTAGATTTTGTCAAGGTCTAAACCACCCATCTTTCTGGATCTCACAGCAATGTATGGCAGAAAGGAAGTTGATGTGACATTAAACTGTTAAACTCCAATGCATACGAGGAAATCCATTTACGTCTGGTTTCATATTGTATCAATATATTTAGCAATTTTTTAAATGCATTTGAACATCAGCAAGGGGTGGTTATAATAAATTTGAAAACTCCACTTTCAATCCCTCCCTGTATTTCCCTCCAAGGCTCCAAGCAAAGAAGGAAAGTTGATCTTGATTCCAAAATCACGTCATCCCAAGCCAGTCCACAGAACTTCCACCCAAAGTAGCCTAAGGTAACAATGACAGGAAGATATATAAAGAATAGGATATGTGTCCAGCATTCTGCAAACATTTTAGTTTAAGATCTTGTTCTTAGGAGCTTTATGTTTTTGAAAGTTAGATTTATAGGAGAATGTGCAGTGAGAAGGTAAAGAAAAATTATTTGGAAGTGTGAAAATTTGTTTTTTGTGGAGAATATGTGGTTGGTATTGATTTGATAAATTTGTTGATTTATGTAAAGCTGCCTAGAACAAGCTCTAAAGTTAACAAAGATCTGAATGCCTTCTCTCTATCCATTATCTTCCACCAAACTTGTTTTGAAGGAAGACCCAAACAGCATTTTACTTGTATCCATGCAGAACATATCAAGGCACACGATCTTTCATCTACTATACTTCCTCACGATGAGTCTGCTAAGAGAGACATTTCCTACATATAACTACAGCCATTTTGTTTTTACTTGACCAGCGACATACATAGGAAATCCTTTTTCCTGTGAAGATTGGGCTGTGGGACTGCCTTGAGTCACCAGTTGAGAGACAAGTTGATGTTGACATGCGATTCATGAAACAAATAAGTTATCAGGAATGCAATCAGTTGTGTGAACCACAACAAAGGAGCAAATGGACAAACTCACAGTAAGTGGCAATGTTGGGAGGTAGTCCTCTGCAGCTGAATATTCATCATCCTCTATCTCCCCAATATGAATTGCCACAGAACCATCATTAGGCTTCTCTGACATGATCAGCCTAGTCCGTGCCTTTGGAACAAGTTGAAAACCAGTACCTGTGAAAAAGGGTAAAAGGATCAGGTCATCATTACCAAATGGTATCCAATTAGGATTTTCTGGTCAACAAACCTTGCAGTTTCACACGCTCAGTCTGAACAAAGTTCAAGACCCTTTTCTTGCAAACATTCATGTTCCCCCCTACAAGAGACCTCGATAATGGCATTTTATACAGTTCATCTTTTAAATTCTCATTGTTTGAATCACTGGAAAGATGAAGCAGAAGCTTTTGAGGAGAATATGTATTTGGTTTCCTGATAGGATACTGATCCACCTTGTTCTTTTTGTTGTTAAGCTGATACCTGAAACAGGAATAGAGAGAGATGATAAGCAGGTTAGTAACAAGGGCCTGTTCAAGGTGATCTTGAAGGAAAAAATAAAGAGAAACCAACATTTTATGATTAAATATTCCTAGAGAGATTTTTATCCCAAAAAAAAAAAAAAAAAAAAAAAAAAAAGAAAGAAAGAAAAAAGAAAGAAAAGAAAAAAAGAAAAAGGAAAAAAAAAGTCCTAGCGAGATCTACTTTGGAAAAGTAATGTTAAATCTATACTAAGAGCAACAACAATCTAACACCAAAGACTGGGTCTGATCACAGTCCACTCGCACAACACACAGATCTAATTAGCTTGGGCTATTTCAATTAATTCAACAATGTAATTTAGTAATTTACAAGTCCAAGCATTAACCAAGTCCGCAGATGTGAGAGCAGATTTAAGTACACAGGAGGAACATTTATGAATATGTAGGAGAATTCTAAAATAATGGCAGACTGATTGACATGATACCTCAAAGTCACCATTTCAATTTTTGAGAATCTTTCTAGCATGGCCTGGTCGGCCAATTGACCTCCAACAGGGCTGTTTGCATTTATTGTAGCATTCATGTTACCAACACTAGATGGAGAACCAACACTGCTAATTCCTGTGGTTTTGGGGAGAGAGTTGGATCTACGCCTTGCGGCAGCTTGTGCCCGGTTTTGCCTTTGCAAAGAATCATTAGCACTGGAGGTCAATGGCATGGTTCCACCAACACCAACAGGAGGAACCGATGTCACTGCAGACCTCTCCTTGTGCGAGGAGACAAGTCCACTAGTTACAACACCCCCAAACTGGGGTCCTATTGAGCTGCTCGAAAATTCTGCAGATTTTGATGACAAGGGAGATTGAGGTAAACCTCCAGCAGAAAGACGAGGACTTTGAGCTAATTTTCTCTTCTGGAACATGTCCTCCTTTCTTGAATTATTCTCAAGAGGCTGACCAAGATTGTTCCATGGAGGCTGACCAAGATTGTTCCATGGAATCTGCGTCATTCTTTGCTGCAGTCGTGAGTGTGAGGAGTCAATATGTGTCATTTCTGAGTCTGCCATATGCATTTGACTGAGATCTGTCTTGTCCAATCGCTCAGTCTCAACTGGTTCTTCCTTCAAACCATATCTCATTCCTTGCTGACCAGTATTAAACGGTATTGCCGCAACATCCTGATTTAGACCTCCTTCAAACACTGGCTGAGAGAACTTCTTAATGCTATTACTGGCATAATGAATCCCTCTTGGAACTGATTGTTGCATCGACGGATTCTTCCAGTGTGAATCTGATCCATGGAATCCATCCATTTGTTGTCCTACATGTTGACTACCATCAACTCCTGCAGCTGGAATCCTACCCCTCTTGCTTAGAAGTGGAGATAATTGCCCATCTTGGTTCTCTCTCTTGCCATGAACAGAAGTGCTATTATCAGCCAGTGGGATTGTATCTGGCCCACCAGGAGAAGCTATTGACGCATTTAATCGAGCTACAGACTGCTGATCCTGTATAAGGCATGGGCTTCCCACCCCCATTTGATATTTTGACGGGTGAGGTACAACAGAAGATGCTGAAATAGACCCATCTGACCCAAAGCTGTTGGTCCTTAGTGGAAGCATTGTGCTCGGATCGTTATTCTGAGAGTTGAAATTCTCATTGGCAGACTGCTGCATCAAGGAACCCCAGTCACCCAACCTTGAACTGTCAGGCGCTCTATCTATGCATACCTTTTTTCCATGAACATTATTACCCGATGAGACTGTCGCTTCTCCAACCTGCCTCAATCTTTTCCTCCGCATGCTCTGAACTGCCAAATTCAACTGCAATTAAGGTGCAACACGTTAACATGTATATCACTACAAGAAACAACATAAATCAAGTTGCATAAACACCTTAGTAGAAAGTGGGTTGTCACTGAGTCTATGAAGCTTTGGAGTTGGATCCAGGCAAAGGTCTGGTTGTAGAGCTCTCAAAATCCGGGCCTCCACTTCCTACATAAACACCTTATAAGAGACCATCTCCTTCTGTTACATACAATGAGAGAAATGGATCACTTACCATCAGATCACCATATGTCCAACCTTGGTCTGACATGGATGGGATATCCTTTACTACATTTTCCAATAACATTCTAAGACACACTCTACTGACACTAGGTAAAGCATCCCCCGAAGCTGTGTGAACTCCTGTTTCAGAAGAAGACCTCCGGTAATCTCGCACCTGCAGCATTATAAATTCTATAACCTAGCAAGAATCCAGTGCTTGTTCATTTACCAAGTGCCGAGCACGTAAAAAGGCAAATGAACCAGAAGCATCAACCATGCTATGATTTACATGCCTAATCCTGAGTGCAGAGAGCAACGTCACACAATGAAAATTGACGGCAGTTAAAAACACACAGATTAAACATTTTATTTTTATAGATTAAATAACAAAAAATGAAATGTATAAAGCATGAATCCAGAAGCTTATTCTGAAAATAAGGCAGTTAAACATGCTTATAAGCTCCAAAAATAAGCTGGCTTACAGTTTAGACGAATTCTTGAAAAAAGGGACAAGAGATGAGAACCAACACATACTTAACTGGCTTACAGTTTAGCCGAATCCTTGAAAAAGGCGGCCAGAGATAAGAATCAAATCACATACTTTTTTTTTTTATTTAACCATTCATTAGAAATTACACTTTTGTCAACCCACGTAATCAAATATCATCATTAAACAACACAAAAGCATTTTGGCAACTCAGCATATCAATCTTTCTTACAACTTACATGTAAGCAGATAGATTGCAAGACATATATACCTAAGCACATTTTAATTTTCTATTTCTATTTCAAAATAAAAATTGGTCAAAGCAATCATATTCACATATTTCATGGGAGCAACATGTATTGCACAAATCTCCACTGTCCATTTTATTTCTATTTTGAAATAGATTTAGAACGTTAACAAGGGCTTACTATACTTATAAGACAACTTTTTCGAATATGCATAGTTATATCTTAATTAAGAAGCTTATCTTTAGAGTAAGCCCACAACAAAATCCGGCTATGCATATTTAACTAAACAGAACTTCTTGAGCCAAGCCAGAAGAAGTAGGAGAACTGAAAGGATTTACCAAAAGGCAACAGAAAGGGGCAACAAGTCACTCAATCCCCAACCCAACCACCCCCACCCCCACCCAAAAAAAATAATAATAAATAAATAAATACATTAGTAATTAACTAAACAGGTACGCACAAACTAAAAGGTGAAATTTTTAAGAGAAGGGTACAGCTCTTAGAAGGCATACTAAAAAGGAACATAAAGGTTTCCGATAACCATTTCCTATCAACAAATGTGTTTTACAAGCAGGCTTCATATACAGTAATTTAATAATAAATAAATAGCCGTAACAGCAAATCTTCATCTAGATTTACATTCCAATAGCTAGAGCAGATTAGGGATTCTTTCTAGCTAAAGATAACTATCAGACCATATTTGACACAGTTCTGAGAAAAACATACCTCACAGACAAGTGTCCCTTCAACATATTTGCATGGTATATCATCCAGAATATCTCCTGGCAGTCGCCCAGACTCAACTGCCTACACAACACATTTCCATACTTATAATGAAAAATGGTACCAGAAGAAAAGTCCTTGAAATAATCATTGGTGATATAAGCGAAGACCCGACAGCAAACAAATTCTGGGCATGCAGAGCAATCATTATAAGCATTATCCCTAAAGCATGTTAGGTCAACCCTTTCTGTTTTTTAACAGGAAAAGTCAAACCACTTTACCAACATATTCTGTGGCAACCCCAAGTACTACCCACTTCACTCATTCCTATTCTATATTTTAAACTGTAAATTAATAGTACATCTAACACTTGGTAAACTAGAAAATTCCAAGCACTAAATTTGGAGGTCCAAAACATCTTTGTAGTAAACGTGAGAGGCTTCTTCAAGGCCCCTATTCGGAAAGGAAACTGGGAAAGAATAGAAGGTAGCATCTCCAAGAATGTAAGGAAACATTTGCTTTTAATAATCTGATAGACGTATTGTTATTTTGATGGAAAGTACTTCAGAAAGCTTCCATTTTGAATAAGTGGATATTCTGATGACAAATTTTAAAAAGAAACAGAAACATAATGCATAATAATCACGTTGGGTCAGTCACATCATTCTACAAATTGTTGGTGGTTTACATGATGAAATTGTTAAGAAGAGTCATGGGGATCTGTTTCATCTTATTGTTTTTTTTTTCCCATTATGATGTATGGGTTACATTGAGATAGAATGAGTAGTGGAGATTCATTGCACCACACGAAACTTATTGTTACAATTTAGTAGTAAAAAAGTGGTAGATAGGATTGTGGTGGGAAAAATAATCACACACCCCACTACTCACTTACTGCTGCTTGGCGACAGGGCAAGCCAGTTGCAGTGACATGCTGACAAGAACTCTCACTCTGGAGACTAATACAAGTCAAATCATCATATGTCTATGACCTGTTCTGTTTGGATTATACGGAGATCAATACAAAGAACAGGGACATCTTTTGAAGGTTGAGAATATTCCTAGTGCACAACCATGAATGACTTAGCATTTCTTGCCCACTTGTTCTATTCCTACTTGTGAAGACTAGTGGATGGAGATTTGATAGAAAGATGTTTGATAGTATACCGCTTGGAATATTAATTAGGTAATAATGACAGGAATTCTGGAAAGCAACGTCAATAATCAAATTAAATTTCCAACTTAATAATGCATCTTACTAAGCAAGAATCACCCAGCTTCCTTCATGAGTCTAGTATTTAAACATTGCCAATAGCATTAATTTTCAACATAGACCAGACAGAAAGTGGCTTTAGATGAAGAACATGCTCTGAAGTGAAGATGGCAAGCTGCAATACTTACTGAGAACAGAGTTTCGGATGCTCTATCGTATGGATGCAAAAAGTTGGGAACGTCAGTGGAAGCGTGATGACCAGATTCATTCTGAAATTTAAAATATAGTGGGAATCAACAATAGCAAACAGGCAGCAACTTCCTAATAAATCTCATCTTTTCTTGCATGTGATTTTCATTACTTCTGTTACGCCAATTAAAGTGATCATTACAAACATACCTCCACAGGCTTCCCAACTGAATATCCGTCTGGGTAAAGGCTAAGAGTAAACGAAACCTCGTTATCTGAAAAACCAGGCAGAAAAATCAGAAGGAAAATATATATATATATATATAAATATAAATACTTACAGCCAAAATTCTTTTTCTTTCTTTTCCTTGCTTTTTTTTCCTTTTTCTTTCCTTTTTTTCAGAGGGGGGGGAGGCGGGACCCAACAATGAACTTACTGAATGGGTCTAAACAAACGTACTTCAGAAACAAGTACTTACCAGGGATTTCAGCAACACCAACAGTCTTATCAGCCTCTACCTGAACTCATAAAACATAGTTTATCATCATAAAGTAGAACAACTTCTAGCAAGAATATAACTTACAAATTCATCAGTTTAGATTGACAAGCTCATTCACAAAAGATAAGCCAAATATACAGAACAGAAAATTGAAAATTTTGTTGCCCTACAAGTCGTTATCCATAACAACCGGATACAGTGAGAGTCACAATTTGGAACAAACCTTTTAACCTTATTTTTGTCAGTCAAAGATTTAGTCTTTGTATCAAAAATCAAAGAAAAACCAATAGCAAGAAGCTTAAAACCAGACAATCGGGTAAAAAACATATCAAGAGCTAAACGTCAAGTAAACTTAACTCTGAAAAGATACCTAAACAAGCCTAACCCATTAAAATCTAAACATGATTAAAATCACAATTTCACAACAGATTAGCAAATGGGACACAGAGAAATAGCTTTCAATGACACAGCTCATTCAATAGAACCCCTACATGTCTCTATGCATCCATAAGATTTATATAGACAAAAGAGTACCCTGAGATTTCTTGCGGAAGTGAAATTGGGATCGCCCCTCTTCATTGAAGATGAAATTGGGGTATATTTTTCTTCTTCTCCTCCTCCTGCTTCTGCCCCGATAGGGAAAGAGGCGATGTCTGGTGCAAGCGGTTTGAGGCGGAACCTTGTACCGTTCTTGGAAAGCTTAAACGAAATCCCCATTTTTCGATCTCTGACTATTGATCTCTCTGGGAAACAAAAATCAGACAAGCATAATCCTATTAATGTTCAAAATCACTTCTCCGAGGAGACTATCGCCTCAGCTTGAGTGCGCGCAAATCAGGAGACGGGTAAAACGAAGCAAAAAGTCGAGTCCCCTTATAGCACCATACAAATCACACACTATATGACACCGTACAAACCATACAAACTATAACATTTTCAGCAAAAAGTCCCCTTTTGCACACTCGTTAATTTCCCCTCCTTTCTCTTTTATTTTTTTAAATTAAAATTTAGCATACCGCATCTTCACAGTTGACCAACCATAGGGCTCAATTAAATATATATCAATTTTGTCACTCACTTACCTCTCGTTTATTAAATGATTATTTACCACTTGTTCTTGTATAATTATTAATTCTGATATCATTTACTTTAGTTTAACATGTCTATTACGAGAATATATGTAGAATTCAACAAAATTACGTTTATTTTCGTATAACAAATATAAGAATATACTTCTATAAAGTTTGTTTGTGAACTCAAAAAAATACACTTAAAATTTGTATTACATGTTCGATGAATATATATATTTTAACAGACTGTAATGATTAATACAGCATGGTTTTTCATCATACGAACATATTTGAGAATCCATATTTACCTTCAAGCGAGAAGAATGAGTATTACGTAAAGACATTTTCATAAAAAACTAAATGTATAGATGTTTGAGATTTAATGTTTTGTAATACAAGTATTCTAGAATCATCTAGGAATAAAAGCAAAAGACTGGTATATAAATCTCCGTTCATACTCAAAATCATGAATTAAAAAATAGCCCCACTGCAAACGTTATACCCGTAATCCGTGAGGAATTATTAAATTGATTTCTATCCATGTACAGTTCCTACACAGATTTAAAACATTGATCATTAAGATACAAAAAGAATACAGAGACCATAGATTCACATAGAAGAAAAAATAATAATAATGATTCTTACACATGTACATTGTCTTATAGCGTCGTAATTATATTACAAACTCTCAAAATTACTTGTAATTGCTTAAAATATAGTAGAGATTCCCACAATAAATTACTTGTACATTGCCTCATGCTTCTTCCGCCTGTTGAGAATTAATTTTCCCAAAACTCGCAATAGCTGAAAGAAATATATAAAAGATGGATATGAAAAATTGTACAAAATACACAGAAAAGTTTCACATCATTCCAGCTTGAAAATATTTCAATATGGCTATCACTAGAAATAGATAATTGCAGAACCTTTAAACTAATCCTAGTATGTTAATAAAGATTGCCAAAAGAACATGGTTAATAAAGATTGCCAAAAGAACATGGTAGAAGACAATCCATTGTAGAAGACATAACTTCATGAATCATGAAACTCAAATGTAGTCACAAAAATTATGAGTGCATATGAAAGCCATGGCCGTAGAATGAAAATTTCCAAGTAAACAAAAAATTCTCAAAGAAACTAAAATGACGGACTTGCTAACAGAAAATGCCAAAAGATAAAATTGTTTGTATAAACACTATCTGCATAAACTACAAACCACCATAATTGTTAACAGGCATGACGGTTCAATGTGAAAGATTCAACAAGACTAATCTATCATCGTCAAAGCGACTAAAGCATCAAAGCAAAGGCTAAATCATAACAGCATCTGATGTGCTTTCAAAAGAGATATCAGCATATTAATCTTTGTTCTATTGTTGTGTACAATAACGATATCTCATCTGCCAACTAGGAACAAAATAAGGTATGCCCAGCTTAATTCCTATGTCTTTTGCAACAAAGCATGGCCGATTTCATGTACAGTGAGAACAAATGGAGTAACAAGAGCTCCATAAAGGCCCTTTCCCAATGAGTCAATATTATCAAAATCTTGAGTGCTTCTTCCAAAACGTGTCACTAGGGCTAGCCTAATTTATTTCTATTAATCCCCTTCGTCTAGTTATAAAACAAAGACAAATAAATTCAATGAGAACCAATATTTTAGAGATCGGTTAAATTAAATTTAACATGAAATCCAATAAAGCGATCCAAAAAGAGGTAGCATCTATAGTTTTATAAGAAGAAAATGCATGTATAGAAAAGAACTAACACTAGGCATCAAAAAATGGATAAATATCCAAGAGACGGTCTACAATATGTTGAGGTTGCTCATCACTTCAAAATCCTTCCACTCCCATCTCCTTTATCACACAAACTCACATATGTATTTTCCTACTTTCCCAACTCACTGGAAATAGATGCAGCATTTTAACATATGTATCACAAAATCAGATGATATAAAAATATATTAACAAAAAATCACATATGTATCATAAATATATATCATAAATCAAATGCTATAAAAATGAATTAACTAAAAGACATCCAAAGTCCTCATGGAAAAAAAATGAAGTTTAAAAAAAAAAAAAAAAAAAAAAAAAAGGTAAAGGAATAAATGCAA
>CAVNYN010277949.1:0-12390 GCA_963692815.1 Nyctanthes arbor-tristis
CTATGAATATGGTCATTAAAAAAGACACGTCAACATTGCAGATAGGACTAATGCTATCTAATCTTTTCAAGGTCATTACCTAAAATTGGTACTAGTGGCTTCATTAAAATTATACATATTCTGCTAAAAAAAAATTTATACATACCGGTGAAATTTATTCTGTCCAATTATACTTACTGCTGATGCATTCAAATTGGTATAAGTGACATTTACACAACAAACATCTATATATATATATATATATATTAAAGTAAATTAGTCTGCAGTACTTTTGTACCGCAGTTTTCCCTCCAAAACTATGAAAAAGGGACTTTATATATTTTTTTTATTTTATGTTTGGTAATGGGTGTGGTTACATTGACTTATTAATTCGTGAGTTTTTTGCTCTAAATAAGATTAAGATTCATAATCCTTATCTTCTTTGGTTTTGAATGATAGTTCTAGATTTTTATCATATATCTGCTTTGATTTATCCTTAATGATTTATCCTGAGTTATTTTTTTATTGTTTTTTTATTTTTTGTAATTGTGATTGAACTTTGTATTATATTAAAACTATTTACTAAAAGTGCTTACTGCTTATATACTAAAATTGGTAATTTATATATAATCACCCCAAATCAATCTAAAAAGATATATATTGTTCTAGTGACAAACATGATTAAAAAATTGCACATATGTATCAGAATTTCCAACTTATCACTAAGATCTGTTGTATCACTTTTTTAAGAGAAGGTAATTCATTATTGTGTATCCAGAAATCTAGGTTGATTTTGACCATCTTATTAATGTTCCATTCTAAATTGGTCTGGTGACAAGCAGGATTTCATAAATAACTAATAGATATTAATCTTGGTCTGGCTTTGACCATCATATTACTTCAATCCATTCTTTGCGAATTTTTTATTGGATAACAATATTTCTACATTCTAATAGATATTAAATGTTCTCTATCGTTAAATGTACGACTATATCTTACATCCCTCTTCGCTCTTTAAATAGAGCTAATTGATATATTTGAAATCAATCTTGAACTTGCTTATAATGTAGACGAAGGCTGGCTATATATTACTACTACTGCTTATTAATAGGTATTATATGATTTTTGCATGTGAAAGTACTTATTTCAATTCTAAATTATTTTAAGCAGTAGTTAAGCTATTTGGAAGGGGACAATATATTTTCAATTAAAGGATTCTTAATATTTTATTTTATGTGTTTTGCTTTAATTGAAATAGAATTGAATGTAAACTAGAACCGGAGATAGAAAGCTATTGACAATTTGTTGAAATTATGCTATCATAGTAATTTGGTGAAATATGTCGTTCCATATATATTGTTAGTAATGACCATTTTACCCTTTTTTGAATTAGTTAACAATAAATATTATTTATGTTATTATCTATATCATTTTTTTTTAAAATTTTATGGGTTGATATCACTTCGATTATTTGATTTGTTGACATTAATGTAGTTCTTTTGGACTGTCTACTGGTGAGAAAATTTCAATTAGTGTAGAGAGCATCTAACAAGAAATTGATGTCTCGACTTTCTACTGGTGGCGGTACTCTTTCCATTTCACCTTCTTCATTTTCTTTTTCCTTTTCAGACTAATTTTCTCCAATTTTTTACATTAAATTCCAACTTTAGTAGTGGACTAGAGTCTGTGAATTTCCATCTAACATTAGAAATGAAAATGGAAATGAAAAGGCTTTCAATTGTCATGAGTTTTTGCAAGAAATTTAAAAACTTTAAGTCGACCGAATAAGATGATGCTACAAAATTGCATCATTCGGTGGGGGGTTTCTCCCCTACTTATGGTTGCAAAATTGCATTCAGTGATAGAGAAGGTTTACGGCCAGCAACATTGAGGAAAAGAACAATTTTTTTTAACTATATCTAATGGAGCTTATTTATTATATCGAAGTGGAATTGTATATGATTTAATTTTCGATGCCAAGAAGAAGGTGAAGATTGTGTGTCTATGACTAATGACATTGGGATTACTGACTTAAGAGCTAAAAAAACAGTGCAAGAATGAATTAACAAAATATATACAGCTGTACATGGGGATGAATTTGGCAAATTATCTTCTTATACTCATCTTTCTTATTCTATCTATTTGGTTTCTTCAATTCTTATATTGATTTCCAACTAAAATTTATTAGATAACATGACCTTGTAAAATTTAACCATTTAAAAAAAAATTATAAAATTTTATATTATTTATTTTTCTAAACAATTTGATACATAATCTTCCCGTGTAATACACGGTTGAGAATCTAGTATTGCATTGAAGTTAATCAGTTTGTATTGCAACTATACCTTGAATTGAAAATATTATAACAAATTTTTATTCTCAGTGGTTTTGCATTGACATTAAAAACTTTACGATAAATTAAACTTTGCTTTTAAACTAGGAGAATCGGAGAGTATACGATTCAACTGAATTAAATAAAAAAGGTGTATGTTTATTTGACCTATGGATTAAACCAAAAATCAGTTGACTTGTTATCTTATCTATCAGCTCCTTAATGTAACATTATTTTGAAACGAGTGGTGAATTTCAACGGAAATTTGAGATGTTTAGTCATTGGGTGAATGACAAATCGATTGCTCGTGAAACTCGAGTCCCATTTTGATGTGCTATAGGGGTCATATGTATGACGCTAGATCAATTTTACGTAAAACTCATTAAAATGATATTGGAAGTGGAATGTGCCGACTACTCTTGGATCACTTCTCCCCAAACCTGCATACTTGCATGTGCCATTTTAAGTTTTGACCATAACTTGAATTACAAAATCCATCCATTTCAATTTCTTTACGAAGAAAAACAAAAACAAAGAAATGAAGAATGCTCAAAGATGACGGATCTTACTTGCCTTTCTACCTAGATCTCATTTTGCTTTCTATTCATTCTTGAGTAACCAGTAATCTGCTTCCCCATCCCTTAATTCTGAAACTTCCTACCCCCACCCCACCCCCACCCACCCAGAAAGCCAATTTTTTCACTTCAAATTCTCACATTGTTCAATCCCTCTGCTTATCACTATCTTGGTGAAAGTTTTCCCATTGTAACATTTTTAGTTGATCCTGTAAAAAAATTTCAGAATGAGTTCACAAAGATCCTCAAAACCCACAAAACCCCCTAACCAATCAACCCCTTCAAGAACGTCTTCTGCTTCATTTTCATCTTCTTTGTCTACCCATTTGGCAATGGTTGAATTGAAGCAGAGAATCTTGACTTCTCTCTCTAAGCTTTCGGACCGCGACACCCACCAAGTCGCTGTGGAGGACCTTGAAAGGATTATAAATACGCTGTCCACTGACGGTGTTCCGATGTTACTCAACTGTCTTTATGAGGCCGGCAACGACTCGAAACCCGCCGTGAAGAAGGAGAGTCTCCGTCTGCTCACCGCCCTCTGTGCCGCACATTCGGATCCCTGCACGACCCATTTGACAAAAGTTATTGCCCACATTGTGAAGAAGCTCAAAGACTCCGATTCGCAGGTCAGGGAAGCATGCCGCGAGGCCATTGGCTCGCTTGCCGCGCAGTACTTGAAGGGTGTGAATGGCGCCGAGGGGATGGTTTCGCTGTTTGTGAAGCCATTGTTTGAGGTTATGAGTGAGAATAATAAGACTGCGCAAGGTGCAGCAGCAATGTGCATTGCTAAGATGATTGAATGTGCATCCGACCCTTTGGCTGCTTTTCAGAAGCTCTGCCCGAGGGTCTGCAAGTACTTAAATAACCCCAATTTCATGCCAAAAGCTTCATTATTGCCAGTTGTATCACGATTATCCCAGGTTTGTTCAATTCCACTTCTTTTGATAAGGTTTTATGTGCTAATGCTTGTAGTAGGCAATTGCGTTGAACCATTCTTATAGTTTCTGAAAATTACACCAAAATTTGTCTAATCATATCAATACCCATGGCATATTTCATATATTAGACATTTTGTAAGAATGGTTTTATGCTGCCAACATGCAGGGAAAGAAAAGGGAATTTTGACTACTCCTACATTTTTGTAAATTTTGATGCTTCAGTTCCATTGCTTAAAATCCATGGTAGAGAATGCAGACTAACAATGCTGTTTAAAACTCTGCTGAACTCTGTGATTGATTGGCTGTAAAAGATTGAGTTAAAATTTTTAGAGCCAAAGTAACTTTGATATAAGATAATCCTCAAACTTCCTCTGTAATGTGACAGTCTTAGAGGACCTTCGTGAGGGAAGAAGTATTTATCTTTTTTCAGAAAAAAGTCAACCCATTGTGGGTAACCTAGTGGATTGCTAAATGATTGGAAATGAGTTTAACAGCATCAAACCACAAGCATATTTCTTTGCTTTCTGTGCTTGAGTTTTCAATTCGTCAAAAATAATTTTTGGTCATATTTCATGCTTCATTACGTTTTGATTTATAGTACGCAAAAGAATTCTATTCTCTTGCTGTTGTACATAATTTCTGTTATTGTCAGATGCTAGTGGTTGTACTGTACTCCTTTATTTGTAATAGGCTAATAGAGAGACTGAGCATGGTGTTGATATTTTGAATGAATCAATCAATGTTTTACGAACATTTTGATTTAAGTTTTACTTATGTGATGTCATGTCATTTAACAGCATCTTGAGGAAATTAGGATTTGGGGATTCTTTTTCACATTACTAATCTTGGTTTCTATATACATTTGTAGGTTGGTGCAATAACATCGCAGAGTTTGGAAGCTCTGTTGCAATGTATTCATGAGTGCCTTGGCAGTTCAGATTGGTCTACTAGAAAGGCTGCAGCTGATACATTAAGTGTTTTAGCTCTTCATTCAAGCAACTTGTTAACAGACAAAGCTGCCTCCACATTGAATGTGCTCGAGACTTGTCGGTGTGATAAGGTGAGCTCCCATAACAATTTCGGAAAAAAAAAAGCGCTTTTAACTCTTACATCTTCCTATATAGGAAGTTATATAAGTGTTGTGCTCTTTGTTTTTGCCTTTTTTCTTCCGGCAGTTGGATTTTCTGAATAAATAATTTACGACTTGGTCTTTGGTGTCTCTCACTGTCTCACATAGTTAGCTGTTTATATTGTTCTTATTTGACAATTAACATAATCTCATCTCTACCTAATATTCCTGTAAATTTTGAAAAAAGGTTCCTATACTATTTGAGCACCTTCCACTTTCGCATATTCCAGGTTATGCTAGGGACAACTGATTGCATTTACCTATCCTTCTGTAATGAATCTGATTGATTGGTAGAAAATCTTTCTTTGATAATACTGCATTGAACCACTTCCACCTGAATCTTAAGCTGGTTAGAATGACAATAAATTAAATTGTATAAATTGTTGTCAATAAGTTTTATGGAAGTGTCGCAGGTCACTTGACTGTTGACATTCAACATTTATCTCTTGCTTGAGGACACTGTCGCTTTACTTTAGAATAATGCTTAGTTGGAGTTGCTTCCGTCCAGGATATCAATGTCTTTTGCTAATAATGTTCAGTTTGATTTAAAGTTCAATTTTGGGATACATATGAAGAGTCATTTCAGGTTAAGAACTGTTCGATTGCATCTCATCTCTGAAAATTCACTCAATAACAATTGATACTAATTATTTTTTACCAGATAAAACCTGTTAGAGACAGTATGACAGAAGCTTTGCAGCTTTGGAAGAATATTGGAGGAAAAGGAGATGGATCTTCAGATGACCAGAAAGCCTCTTCTCATGGTAGGAATGCGCCCAAAATATTAGTGTTCTAAAATTTTTTTTTGCTTGCCTTGTTATATTTCCTTTTCATTTGATGGTCAATCCTTCAGCTGGCGAGGCTCCTCCATCAGCCAACCGCTTAGAGAAGAATGATCTCCAGAATGCTAGGGAGAGCAGAGATGAAACATCAGCAAAGGACTCATCTACTGGATCTTCACCCACTGACTCTAGTTCCAAAGATAAGAGTAATAACAATTCGAGCAAGGCTGTTGGGATATTCAAGAAGAAGGCACCGACATTAACTGACAAAGAATTGAACCCAGAGTTCTTCCGGAAACTAGAAAGAAGGGGTTCAGATTATTTGCCTGTAGAAGTGGTTGTTCCTCGTCGGGCTCATAATCCTTCAGATCGGCCAAATGTGGAAGAGTCAGAGGCAAAGGGTATGGACTCAAAAGGAACAATGGGGAATTTCCAGACAGATGATGAAGATATTAAAATAAATTACAAAAGCGTGCAGAGAAGTTCCGGTTCAATATTTAGGGAAAGGCACACAGGTAATCACAGTGATCCAAATCAGATAGAGTCATCTGACATTCATGAAGACTTTTCTAGAAATCCCTGTCAATCTGAGGGATATATGAACAACAAAGGGAACTGGTTGACTATTCAGAGGCAATTGTTGCAGTTGGAAAGGCAGCAATCGCATCTCATGAATATGTTGCAAGTATGATTAGTTTGTTTGTATCTAGAAATGAGTCATGTATCGTTTTTCTTTTTCTTTTTCTGCCTAACATTCACTTTTTATTTCAGGATTTTATAGGTGGATCTCATGATAACATGTTAACGCTTGAAAACAGAGTACGGGGTCTTGAGAGACTTGTTGAAGACATGGCACGGGATTTGTCAATGTCATCAGGAAGAGTTTGCGGTGCTATGTCCGGATTTGAGGGTTCTTCCATTAGGCATCTTGGGAAGTATAACTGCTTTCCTGAGTACTCTAGTGCCGAGTTAGGAACAGGTAATAACGATGGCCGTATTCCCTTTGGGGATAGATATGCAACGTTTGATGCTGTTGCTTCGGGCACGCGAGGTAAGGGCCCATCTTGGAGATCTTACGTACCCAAAGCTTCCTATTTGCATGCATATGATAGAAGCGGGCAACGGAGAGCTGCAGGGGGTGGTGGCGGCATAGACATTAGGTCTACTAAATTGGAAACTGAGAATGAACAGGTGACTAACAGGAGAGCTTGGGACAAAGGAACTGAACCTGTTAGGTTTGGTGAGGGACCTTCTGCCAGGAGTGTATGGAAAGCTTCAAAGGATGAAGCAACTTTGGAAGCAATTCGTTTTGCTGGAGAAGATAATGCGGATGCTCGAACTGGTCGACTAGCTATGCCGGAAATGACTTCTGAGGCATTAGAAGATGATGGTATGCAAGAGCATGACCCTGCCTGGACTTCTTGGTGCAATGCAATGGATGCACTTCATTTTGGTGATATAGATTCAGCTTTTTCTGAAGTTTTGTCAATTGGAGATGAGCTATTGCTTGCAAATCTCATGGACAGGTCAGGTCCCGTAATTGATCAACTATCACCTGAAGTGGCTATTGAGGTTTTGCATGCTGTTGCACAGTTATTCCTGGAGCCAAACTTGTTTGATATCTGCTTATATTGGGTGCAACAGGTATTTCTTCTGATACTTGGGACACTGATACTTTGTCTGGTTTTTCCGGTTCACCTATTTACTCCTTCCTTATGCTTTCTAAAATAAATCAAGAAATTGTTTGCCTCCAAATGTGTTAAGGCATACATGTTACATTCTACTAGTGTTCTTGGTCGTTTTAGGAAGAGATATCTTGGTCAGGGATATAGATGACCTGCAAATCAGAATTCTAACTAATTCTTACTTCAGCTTAAATGTGTAGGAATGTTCAAGCACGAGATATTTGGTGCCTTTACAGTGATATAATGCCAGCTGTTGATGTGAGCACATCACCACCTCCACAAATCACATTAGTGGCTGGTCTTATGCTACACCAACTTTGGCACCAGACATCTGGACGTCTGGTCTGGTGCTTAATCAAATTCACGTAAATGTGATCCTCCAGAAATATGAAGTGGGAATAATTTCTAAATGCAACGACTAATACATCCCGCTTAAGTAAATCAGAAAGAATTGTTTTTCTCATCTTGCAAAGTTAGTTGGTAGGTGCTAAATTTATGATCATTATCATAAACTTGAAATCCATATTTTGATCATGTTTCCACTGTTTGTTATCAGTTGGTTGATATTGTGAAGGGAAATGGGCCTGACGTCCTGGGAATTCCTATGGAACTGAAAAGAGAAATTTTGTTGAATTTACATGAAGCTTCTTCATCAATTGACCTACCTCAGGACTGGGAAGGTAAAACTGCAGATCAAATCTTGTTGCAGTTGGCATCAGCCTGGGAAATTAATCTGCAACACTTGGAGAGATAAGCTGGCATAACCACCAATTCTATGTTCAAGGCTTTGGAGTTGCAATTTTTATATCCGCTTGGGATGTGTTTGATTAGCAATACCAGATACAACCTAGAGAATACTGTAGACAATATTTTAGTTTTTTTTTTTTTTTTTTCTCCTTTTTACAATGTCAAGTAATGCATAAACCTTTTCAGACAAGCCATTATAGGTTCTGTTACTTGGTAAACGACAATCCCTTGAAATGTAATTTTCATAGTTGATACCATCAGCTCCAATTGCCGAATGGATGGTTCATCCTTTTTTCTTTTCCATTTTCTTAATTTTTAAACTTGTGATTATAATTCTCCAACTCCAAACCTTAAATACATCATTCTTTCATTCATATTGTTGGGAAAGAACTACCTTATTTCTTGACAAGATTGAACTTAAAAAATAAAAATAAAAGGGTAACTGGCACAAAATGTCCCTACTTATAGACATTATTGTGCAAATGGTCTTATTATTGTGCAAATGGTCTTTACTTTTAATATTTTGGCAATTTCATCCTCATCTTTATATTTCTTTAGCAAAGTTCATTTTATGGTTAGGTTCTTTAGCAAAGTTCATCTTAGGGTTAGGGCTATTTGTGTTTAATTTTCTCCATTTTTAGAAGGATAATTTTGTCCGGTCATATCTATAAGATTTTAAAATTTTTTAAATAATATCCCAAAATAATTTATATAGCTGAAAACTAATTAAAATAAATTATATTATTGAATGAATTAAAAATAATTACTTTTCTAATTAACTTAGAAATTTGATTGCAATTTTTTTTAACAAATTTTACTGTGAATGGAGAAAAATACCCTTATGAAAATAGAGGAAATTAAATATAAATAGAATCAAAGGTGAATTATGCAAAAGAAATGTGAAAGTAAGGGTGAAATTGCCAATAATATCCAAAGATAGGGACTTTTGTACTAGTTACCCAACATGTAAAAAATAAGAGAATTATATAATCACAACCTATCTTGTACTTGCGAGTAGAGTGAGCATTTCAACCGAAGAACCAAAGTCAACGGACGACCCGTACTGAACCGGCTTCGGTGAGTTTTCTCCGGTTCACCTTCAGTTTGGTCGGTTTGAGGGCGGGAGAATGTAGAACCGCATTGAACCACATTTAGGAGTTCCTTTCTCGGCATGAACCTCCGGCTAAAGGTTGGGCGAACCAAGAAGTTGCCTCAGTGTCTTCTTGAACCATATTGTCTGGACTCACGGGAAGTAGACTCCTCGACGGCCATTCCCCTGAACTCACTGGTATGGATTATCGCAAACTATTTTGACTTCCCAGTTTTTATGGGTTGTTGGCTTACCTGCAATGGGTTGATGGAATTCCACTGTTTATAGTTTATAGGTTATTGCAAACCCAGTTTTTATGGGTTGTTAACTTATATCAATTTTGTCTTTAATTTTTTAACTCTACTTCATGGCATAAAGAAGACTTCTTCTACTGATAAAATATGCTATCTTATGTTATTTTACAAAATTTTGAACCTTCTTTTAGTTTGCCTCAAAGAAAACTGCTTCAGTACTCATTTCTGCCTTTTCTTTACTGTAATTAATGGCTATAACATGGTCTCAAAGTAGGTCACAGTGTCTTGTTTCAGTTTTGAACCTTCTTTTAGTTTGGTGATAAATGGTATCAAAGTAGGTCACAGTGTCTTGTGACAATGGTAATAGTTTTCGTTACTATAATTTTGAACCTTCTTTTAGTTTGGTGATATGTTATGATTCCACTGCAATGTATGGGATTCGTCCCAAATGGACAAGTATGGACTTTTATGTTAGGTTTATTCTCAACAAGTTTATCCATAAATTCCTTCATAGCTAACTTTTTAGTATTGGCTTTCATGTTGAGCTTATGCCCAAGAAAAAGAAAATGTATCCCTAAATTCCATCATAGCTAATAATTCAACCTTGCAAGTTGCAACATGCATCCATGCAAAAATCTCCGAGCAAAACAGTGATGACTTGTACATGTAGTACTGCACTATTTTCCTGGGTTCCATATGGTTTGAATTAATGTTGTAGAGTAGAAATATATGATTCAACAAAAGGATTTCATAGAAATGCAGAGCCATAAGGAGATTTGTTTTGCGATCACCTCGTTCTTCACTTCCCAACAGCTACAAGTATAATATATCCATATTCACGTAGAAATTAGGAACCTCATATTGCCCCCCCATGATTAAGTCCATCAACCCTTTGCAGGTAATAACCTAATATTAGGAAAGCAATTATTATTATTTTTAGAATTAATTATAAATTTATTATGTCAATATGTAGGAAACTAGATATAACAAGTGACAAAGGGAAGGGCTTAAACAATGTCTTCATCACAGTCAGTGACAGCACAACAACCGCGGATCGTGGAGGCCCCCGACTAATGGAAAAGGTACGTTGAATACTACTAACGTAACTTCCACAAAATTATTTGTGAACTAGTATTCGTTGAAAAATATTAAGACTGTTCTAGGGTGACTAAGTAAAGGTGGCTATAGTAACAAAAATGAGTAGTTGAATCAATCAATATATATATATATATATATATGTCAGTATGCCATGTATGGCTAAATTTTCAAGTAAAAAATTGTTGCAAAATGGTTGACGTATAAGTTATGTACCGGTTATAAAATAATTAGTTATATAAATACTCAGTAGTTAAATACTTAAGTGCTTGATCAAATAATTTGTGAGTAAACGTAGGTCGAAGGTTGGGTGAAGTCTCGATCGGTTGAAGATTGCTTGAAGTTTACTTGAGGAGGGGTTTTAAGATTATCAAGTAAAATAGTTATTAGTTAAATAAGTAGCCAATCTGGTTAAAATTAATTATTTAAGAACATAATGAGGGACGTTAATATATGATTGCATAAAATAATTAGTTATTATAAGGCATGAAATCAAATAATTGCTTAGACTTTCCAATTTTCTGGTTCAGCAAGTAATAATGTGAATTACTTGTGTAGAAATAGACGCAGAGAAAGATGATGCGATATTTGTTCCAGACGTGCTTGCAGTTGTTGTCCCCCACGTTGGCCAGCAGTTTCGATCAGCGAATGAAGGATACTTATTTTACAATGAATAAGCTAGGCAGGCCGAATTCAACGTCAGAGTTGGGAACTGCAAAAGGAACACACAGAAAGTTGTACAATTGGAAAATGTTTGTGTGTAATAAGGAAGGTCGAAAGGACCAGCAGTATCAGAACAAGTTGAAACAGGCAGTTGAACACTCGCCGGGGAGGGGGGAATGGGGGAATTTAGAACCGGTTGTCAAGCAAGGATGGGAGTCGCCCTAAACAAAGACGGAGACGGGTGGTTAGTCAATAAGTTTTTGCCAGAGCATAACCATCCATTAGCTACACCTCTAAAAGTTCACTTACTACGATTGCACGGGAAGGTGTCAACAGCAAAGAGCATGCTTAGTCAACAGTTCTCTAAAACAAACTTGTTTACAGCTCAGCTGCGCATGCTATTAGAGGTTAACTCGGATGGGCAATCGTCTGTTGGTTGTCTAGAGAGAGATTTAAGAAACCATGTTCGGGACGTTTAGGCAGCGGTATCGGGGCGTAATGCACAAACAGTGATTGACCATTTTGAGTCAGAGAAGCAGACGAATGAAAATTTCTACTACGCCTATGAAACAGAAGTCAAGGGTCAGCTTGTGAGGTGAATTTAGGTTTGTGTTCCTTTGCGAAACGCATACGGGTGTTTTGGTGACATTGTTGTTTTTTACAGCACTTTCAATAATAGCAAATACGGCTTGTGGTTTTGTCTGTTTGTTAGAGTTAACAATCATATGCAAAGTATAGTATTCAAATGTGGCGTACTGGCTACTGAGCAGACAGAGTCCTTTGAGTGGCTTTCTGATAAATTTGTGGATGCAATGCCTGCACATGTCTATTTGAGCATGATAATCACTTAATTATCAGGATAATACCATAGCTGCGGAAGTTAGACGAGTGTTCCCAAACACAGTACACCGGTTGTATGTTTGGTATATCTTAGCCAAGTTTCCAGAGAAAATGAATGTTGCAGTGCACAGGGAGCATGTCGAGAAGTTGAGGGGCTATATATAGAATTCGGAGTCAACGGTTGGGTTTGAGACTAGTTAGGCCGAGCTGATGTCAACCACTCCAGTGGGGGACAATAAATGGCTTGCTGATATGTATGAGTTGCGAAGGTGTTGGTTCCA
>CAVNYN010277952.1:0-10956 GCA_963692815.1 Nyctanthes arbor-tristis
ATAGTCATTTTTAATCAGAACATTCCCACTTGGTTTGAATGGACCATGCTCACAAAATGCACCAATGCCAACGGAAGAGCATCCAGGCCCTGCAAAATCAATAAACTTCATTTTCCAGCCTTTTTCTTGAAAATAATGTAAAAAACACAGAGTCACGTAAATATACCTCCATTTAACCAGAGAATCAGAGGCTTTGATTCTGCCTGAGTTTCTGCTTCAACAAAGTAGTAGAAAAAAGACGTATTGTGCTTTTCATCAATGGTAATATATCCTGCATACTGCCGGAAATTAACCTTGGGTTGACCAGGCAAATTTGCTATTTTATCATCTTCTTTAATGGATTCCACTGCTGCTACACCTACAATGACTGCACATAGTATTACAGGGAAGGTCCTAAAATGGGAAATCATGCTTCTCTATACAGAAAAAATTGGTGTGCATTTGTGGTTAATGGAGGATTCTCTGGTCTACCGTCTAAGCAAGTTACTCGTATTGGATGTATGTGGGGATTTTGTGCGGTGCTCCTTTTTTTTTTTTAATTTGATTTATTATTTTAAATGTGTACCTTTTTTATATAGGGTTAATTTCACAAATCGTCCCCAACCTTCGAGTTTAGTCTCGATTTCATCCCCAACCTTTATTTTGACACTTCACAACCCCCAACCTTTGAAAAATACACACAACTCGTCCCTATTTCTACAATTCCGCCAAATTTTTATCAAAATGACAATTATACCCCCCATAAACATTTTAAATTTTTTTTTAAAGGTTTAAAAATAGTAAAAAACCCCACCCCACGTCCCCTTCCCCGCCAGCAGTAATTCAGGCAGCCGGCAGCCGGAATGGTCCATTTCGGTGGCGGAAGAGCACACGTCTGGGGAGTGAATCCTCCCATTTTGCTGCCATTTCCGGCAGCAGAAATGGGAGGTGAATCCCCCCATTTCACTGCCGAAAATGGCAGCGAAATGGGGGGATTCACCCCTATTTCTGAGTTTAAATACTGCCGAAAATGACAACGAAGTGGGGGGGATTCACCCCCCCCCATTTTTGAGTTTTCTGAGTTTAAAATGTTGCCGGAAATGGCAGCGATTTCATTGCCATTTCCGGCAGCATTTATGTTGCCAGAAAACGGCAGCATTTTTGCCAGAATGGCTGCAGAAATGGGGGGGATTCACTCCCCCATTTCTGAGTTTAAAATGCTACCAGAATGGTAGCACAGAGGGGGTGAGTCCCCCCATTTTGCTGCCGTTCCTGGCAGCAAAATGGGGGGAATTCACCCCCACTTTTGGCCGTCGGAATGGACCATTCCGGAGGCCGGCGTTACGGCCAGCGGTCAGGGAGACTTGGGTTGGGTTGGGTTGGGTTGGGTTGGGGTGAGGTGGGGTGGGTGTGTTTTTTAGTTTTTTATTATTTTTAAAATTTTTTAAAAAAATTAAAATGTTTATGGGGGGTATAATCGTCATTTTGATAAAAATTTGGCAGAACAGTAGAAATAGGGACGATTTGTATGTATTTTTCAAAGATTGGGGGCTGTGGGGTGTCAAAATAAAGATTGGGGACGAAATTGAGACTAAACTTAAAGATTGTGGACGATTTGTGAAATTAACCCTTTTATATATATATATATATATATATATGAGGAGGTAGGGAAGGGGCATGTGTACTTTCATCTCGGGATTTCTCTACTTAAAATAAATTAATTTTTCTATTATTCAATTGTTTAAGATAATGACATAAATAATAAATAAATAAATTGTAGCTTTGAGTGACTCGTAAGTCATGAAGTTTTTTATTTTATTTTATTATTATACTAGTTATACCATGTGTGAGAGCAATATTCTGGTGTTATATGAACCATACACTATAACATTATATTGTACACGTGGTGTATACCACGTGCACAATATGATGCTATAATGTATAGTTTATATGGCACCGGATCAAGTTCATCGTGTGTGATGTACGAATATAAATTATTGACAAAATAAATGAAACTAATTATGATACATACAGTGAAAATTTAATAGTCAAAACTCGATTGAAGACCAAATATAATGCGCTTGAGTGTCACTCACTTTGCTTCTTTAAATAATAACCTTGACTAAGAGAAAAGTGGAAGGGGCCAGCTCCAAATATACATATCAACAATTTAATTGTTTAAGAGTTGTAACTCGAGGTAAATTTAATTTATGTTGTCTCTTGCATTATAGCGTTTCAATGCTTCCAGATCATATCAGGTTATCTCAATACATAGGTTTCTAACATGATCAGGCGCAATGTAGCTTTTATATGAGGAAAATGATAAAGGCACAATAGGTTTGGCACAATGAGAGTGACAATTTGCTAAAATGACAAAAATACCATCACATTTAACATCCTATCCGACATATATAAAAGTCAATGGAAATCTATTATTCATACTTTGGTAGTCATTTCCCCTTTTTTGTGGCTTGTTTGTTTATGCTTTGAGAAATTTCTGCTTATTTTCATTCTTTTAATAATTATGATATTCAGTGTGTTTGGCAATATTTATAATCATAGTTATTTATAAATTGGTTTATAAATTGCTACGTGACATCATTTTTTATTAGTTGCTTTTTGTAAAAGTAAAAAATGGCTGCTTAACTTTTTGGAGCAAATTATAAACGTATCGTTCGTAAGATTGTTTTAAAAGTTTAAAGTAAAAGTTTTGCTTTATCATATCATCATATAATATATAACACAAGAGTTTTCAATTGAATTTAGATTCTCAATTGTAATTTTCCCGCTCATAATTTTGCTGGCATCATCATGATGTTGCATAATGACTTGGGCCGGGTTATCTTGATGTTGCACAATGATTTAGACTGGATTACTACCTCTACATATGGTGCCCCAATTGACGCTCTTCCGATCTATTTATTTAATTTATGAAAGCATAGTAATTCCCATAATAATGAGTAAATGAAACTAATGCTCCGTCAATTATTTCAAATGCAAACTGTAAAATATTATTAGAATAATCATGAAATTCTTCTTTACCCTTAAAGACACACATTTCCCGAGAATTACTATGTTTTCATATACTTTTCCCTAATCCATTCAATCTTCAGTCTTTCCATAATTTTCAAAATTCATTCCATAATTCCCCCATTCTAAAATCACAAAATTTCATAATTTTCAAATTTTCGTTTCTTAGAGTCCTTGAATATATGGAAACTAAACCCCAAAAAATGTATATTACTATTTATATTATTATTATTTACTATAATTCTCACACGTGCGTTACACATGGGCTCTTGAAGTAATAATAACAAAATTCATTTTAGTTTATACAAAAATTTAATAAATTACTAATGCAGCTTATTGAATCATATATTAGCATTATGAGACATAACTTTTTATAACCATTCTATCATATCTGGATTTATTTATCGGTAATATTTTTTGCACCATTTAATTCTACATAAATAAAACTTAATTTAGGTGATTCAATAAAAGTAAAATGTTTAAATAAGAAATTATTGAACAACTATTACAGCACAACCGTATCAACATGCGATCCCTTGCTTACACAAATAACCCAACTCCAAATATAGTAAGGCTATATTTAAAATTGAAATTTTTGTTCTATAGGAAATTATCAAAAATTTCTTATTTAATTACACAATAGGCAAATTGGAGTACTATAATTTAAAAAAAAATCAATTTGATTCTTTATAAAGCTAATTATCTAAAAATTATGCAGCAAAATAAATAATAAATAAATGGTATATATAGAATGTGACATCAGAAATGACATAACCAAATATCTTAAGAAGCTAGATAAAAGGCGGGAAAAAATATCCACAGCCTTACTCCTTCAATATATACATTATTATTTAGCGTCGTAGATTGCATGGAAATCATAAAATTGAATTAAATTTTCTCAAAATCGTGACAGTTTACGTTTACATTTTAAGTGTTGTTCTTTACTGTTGTTCCAACTGGATAAACTTTTTAAAATTATTGTTTACAAAAATTTTACATTACTACTTGCCATGGATAAAACTCTAGATCTATAAATAAAAAAAAAACCCATTTTTGTTAACAAAATTAAAACTTAGCCACTATTGATCTCCATAATCGGGTTTCTTAATGAAAGTCTTCCGAATATAGAACAATTTGGAATTAGTGTAGTTTTGTCCACATACAAGTTTTGTCAATGTAAAGTTAACTCACTAATCTAGATAATGTAAAAAAAAAAAAAAAGAGAACACCTATATTAAAATGAAATAAAAAAAATTGGAAAACTTATAAGCCTCATTTTCGAGTTTTAAAATTTAACTTTTCTTATTTAGATATCCATCATGAGTTTTCAATAATTTATATTAATTTATTAGTTTTTTATATTCTTTTTTTATTTTAGTGTGCTCATTTCTATTTTTTTTAGCATTTATATATAATTACGAGTTTTTATAATTTTTTATTATCCGCTACCGATGTACATGTCCGATACGTATTATTAGACTGTTAACTAATAATATGAAATAAGTTAGTTGATTTAAAAGTGAAATATAGTAAAGCATTAATCGAGCACATAAGTGGGTAACTATTAATATATATTATTAATAAAATATTAATTTAAAGCGTCAAATACTAAATCAAAACTGTATATTTATTCTTTTTGTTATGCAAATCCGATAACACGTTTTTGTCCAATATTTTATTATTCACTGTTATTAAACTTTTTTGAAAATCAATCTTCCCGTACAATGTACCAGTGAGAGGCTAAACTCATAGTTGCAATAGTTGACTGTGATATGATTATTTGTAGGGATGGTAATAGTGAGGTTTGCCATATCTTGGACCCTGCTCCACGAGTCTTGAAATCACCCCAGACCCGCCTCAAACATACAAATTCATAGGGCGGGTCAACATAGGTCGGGTGATGGAGCGGGATGAGACGCTAACATGACCCACAAAAAACTTATGAATATTTCCCCTTTCAATTAATATTATGTGCAGCACATTATTAATTGATAAACGTAAAATAAAACAAAACATTTATTTAGAATTTTAAAGTTCCCAACATTAACTAATATAATAACATGATTCTTTCAATTCGATAGAAAGATCATTTCAAAAAAAATAATATAATAAAAAAATAAAAATAAATTGCCACAGATTTATGGGTCGATCGGTCAAATTGACATCTCTAATAATTTCTACGAATTTTTAGAATTAAATTTATTAAAAATAAAAAAAGAAATGCTTAGTGCGTCACGGATCTGTGGGGCGGGTCCAACATGACCCACACCCGCCTTGAACTCACGGTGGGGTAGACAATGTTGCCCCATACCGTCCTTTTGCCCCAATTAAGCGTTGCAGATCAATCCTATTAGAGGCATGTCTCTACGAGTTTAATGGGTTGATGGGTCAAATTGCCATATCTAATTATTTGACTGCTAATTATTACAACTTTATACAGGTTGGACATGTGAACTTGCACAATGTGTTTGGAGGAGACCAGAAGTTTGAACTCTGGCATTTTACTACAAATATCTCATAGTGAATTGTAATTCTCATATCAATTCATAATTTTATACAATACAACAGGTATATTGTACTTTATTTACGACATGATATCTACATTCTCACGTCAAATTTGATATAAATATACTCTATAACTGTTGCACGGGTGAAAAAAAATCTAGTTCTTTTTAATTTTTCTCTTCATTCCAATACTTCTAAATGAGTTTATTTGAGTCAAATTTTAATATCTATATGAACTTTTTGACAATCAATATATATAGGAAATTTTAATCTAGAATTAACAAGATCTTTATAGAACCAATGTAGCACAATGTGGGGGAACATATGACAATAGAAGGAAATATAATAATATTTTACTGGGCCATGTTATAGATTAATTAACCATTGATCGGTTCGAAAACATTTTAACAAAGAGTTATGTTATATGATTTATTATAATTTCATAGTTTAGTTCAGTTATATGTTATATAATAAATTTTAATTTGAGTTCATTCTCCTGTATAATCTCTATATCTATTTTGGTCGTCATTCCTTTTTTTTTTTTTTTTTTTTTTTGGTTTTGTGCTCAAGTTTTCATTTATTCTTCATTTTTTTCTTAATTATGATTTTACTTTGAAGTCGAAAAATGTGCAATATGAGTGTCAAATTAAAGATTTCAATATCTACTCTAATAAGAATTAACAACTAAGAGTAAATTATAAATATAGATCACTCGTAAAATCATCACAAATATTTAATAAAATTTTTTATTTATACTTTTTTGAAGATCCCTGTAACACCCCAAATTTTGAAATATTAATTTATATAAGATTTATGATTTTATGGGATATATAGAAATTTACATGGAATTGTAATTATATTTGGAGCCGTTTCTAATATTCCATTGAGAAGTTTAAAAGTCGTTATAAGATTAAAATCTTTCATATGAGATTGCCGAAATTTTCAATATTGGTTATTCGGATTTTCGTAAATTAAGGGACCAAGAAAATATAAATAATAAACTTCAAGGACTAAACAATAATTAAATAATTGCACGAGAAGTCCCTAATATTTTCTATAAATAAGGAGCTGGGGTGAAAGGAAAAAAATGAGAAAAAATTCATAGACACAACACTTCCGCGTCTCTCTCGTCTTTGCGTCGTTTTTAGAGGTGGCTAGCCACCTATGGATGGGTGGCTAGCCTCCTCCAAGAGAGAAGAGGGGGTCGTCCGCCCTATATGGTGGCTGGCCACCTCTCTCTCTCTAGCTGGCCGGATTCCCCGCGCGTGTATGATGTGACGAAAATGCGCATAACTTTCTCTATAGAGCTCAGAATTGAGATCCGTAAAAGGCGTTGGAATCCTTATTCGACGAGTTTCGATATGGTATAGATTAAGCTCTGAAAATACCTTCAACAGTCATACTAGAATTTTATTTTTTTACACTCTAGCGACTGGACCAATGATTTCTAAGCGTTTAGATTGTGTTTATGGTTAAATTGCCTAAGACCTATGATGTCGCAATGCATAACATAATATAGCATTGAATTACAGACTATAATGTAAACGTGACAAATGGGAGGTAAAATTGATGATTTGTGCAAGTGAGAAAGAAGGAAGTTCAAAACTATTATCATATAGCTAAGGATGGAGGTAAGTAACGATTCAATTGTAATGCAAAACAATAGTATTATATGCTCATGTGTGACAGTGTGAAATATGAATACTTATCATGCTCTGTGATTGGGATGATTGATATATATGATAATTATATGATACTGAATGACCATGTATTGGCAATATTGGTTGTGGTATGAGTGAAACCGCTTAGGTATGATTTCTTTGGTACTATTGAGATATGTTAATGACCATATTATAATGCATGTCATATGTACTCATTGAGAATGACGATAGAGAAGAGAACATGCATGTTCCTTGAAGATGATTGACATGGATCGTTGTTGATGATTGTGTTATCCCAATGTGGATATACTGCACTTTGATACGCCGTTCGTGTATATACACATTACTTGGGACAGTGTACCCCTCGTGAGTGTTGGCGGCTCGACTACCGGCTGATCGTGTATATATTCCCTGACGCGGTGTTGAAACCCGACAGTTGTTATGATTTGGCCAGGCCATATATTTATTGATTGTGGAATAAGTCCTTGCTGTCTCCTAAGCCGTGTTTGAGGCAACGATGGACACACTAAGGGGCAGTGTACCCCTTTAGCAAGGCATGATTGCGCTATGACCTTGATGATATTGAGCTCATGCGGTATACCATATGAAAGGATGTGGGCCCCTGTATGTATTGTGGTGTGCGAAATCATCATATAGAGATGTACTTTGTTACTTGCTAAGCGTTAGCTCATATAATTTTGCATTGTAGGTATGACAATGCAAGTAACGAAAAGTGGTGACAACTCCAAGGCGAGCAGAGTACTGTGTACAGAAATCCTGACCGTGGGCGTTAAAAGTCTACTGCCAGAGGCACCCTAAAGGTTACAAACGTTTTTATCTTAACAAAATTAGTACTACCTTATAAAGGTAAAGTATTTTATAAAGACATCACTCAATCTTCCCTACCCTTATTAAGAAGCGAGGTTTATTCATGGTTAAACAAATACGTCTTTATTAAATTACCTTATAAATATATTCTAGCACTTTCATGAAAATAAATTCTATATGTCTTAAATTATTCTTCGGGAAAATATATTTTGACTCAACTAGTTTATTATTTATTATGAAAGAATTTTTATGTATTACAATATTCAAAAAGGCTATTTCTCGAATAATACAGAAATGTTAGAATATTCGAGGGTGTTACAATCCCAATATCTTTAAATTAGTTCATTCGAACCCAAAAGTAATATTTATAGGAGTTTTGATCTAGAATCTACTATTTGTTGCTTACGAAATTAATTTCATGATGTGACAGAAAGTGGTATGATTTATCACCTGATCTAGCGTGGTTAATTTCAATTCAAGTTCATTTTCCTATCAAATTGAAATATAATAAATATTAAATTTTCTAAGTAAATTCAATTAAATTAAATGCTATTGCCTTTTTTTTTTTTTGATTCGGACAAGTGTTACAATAATTAAGTTTCTTATATTTCAGGTAAGAGGTCGTAGGTTCAAATCACACATGCCCTTCTCTAATTTTCCCCTATATCCCCAATGGATCAAAAAATTGCTATTACTTTTTAGCATTTTAAGCGCACAAGGAAAGTAACATGAGATTTTCTAGGGAGAGGGATACTCTCCTTAAGGGGAAAGTACCCCTACACTTGGCCCCCCTAATTCCCCCTAATCAAGGGGTGCAACATATGGGGGTACTCTCTCTAAGGGGAAAGTACCTCTCTCTATAGTCTAACGGAAAGTAACATACCTCTTAAAAAGTTAAAGTCATATTTACTTTTTCTTTTTATACAATATAATAATCTAATAATAAAATAACGTCAAATCACAATTTCTAAGGCCATGGCCACGGTTTATAAGAAAAATTTTCGAGAACTTTTGGAAAATTTTGTTAAAAAACTTCTAATTCATATAGCGTTTATAAATGCACGCCACATATATTTAAAATCTAAATAATGTGTATCTCAATTCTACATGACATGTATTCATACATGCCATATAGATGTGAAGTTTTTTAATGTGTATTTTAAATCCACATGAGATGTATTTATACATGCTACATGTGTGGAAAGTGTTTTGACAAAACTTGCCAGTTTTTAATAAAACTTCCTAGCAATGGCGGATCCAGGAATTTAGGTCACGAGGGCTGTAAATTAATAAATTCAATACATTTGTAAATTCTAAAAGTCACAAAAAAACCCAATTTTTTTTTGGACAAAAAAAACCCACAATTTATCAATAATCTAACAAAAAACATAGAGTCTAAATCATTGAATGACTCAAATATAATTTAATACTTTTTCCACTAAGGCAAAATAATGCAAAACAACTCGCAAACCCATGAAGCCACGAGACAACCAAAATTCAAATAAATAGCCGGCAAAGTTTGAAAAAATTCACTAATTTACCAACAATGGCTAACTAAGTAGAAAAGAACCCATACAAAAGGCCAAAAAGTAAATATTAACTATACAATCTAACATTTTAACAACAGTAAATCACTAAATCTGTAAATTTAAAATATTCATTAATTTATCTTCATACTTAAATAACAGAAGCATTGGACCTGGGAGCGGAAAAGTCACTGCATTGAAATCATGCAATTTGGATTATTCATTTTTGGGCTAGACTATTAACATTTTTCTTGGGCTTGTTTGACAACATGGGTTGCAGAAGTTTAAACGGGCTGAATTATTTAATTTTAAAAAAAAAAGGGATTACATAGCATCTGGGCCAAGAGTTACTCGGCTGCAGCCCACCCCTAAATCCGCCTCTGCTTCCTGGAAACTTCTTAAGAGACTCTAGTTTATAATTACCAAGGACACAATTAATTACAACTCTGAGAAAAATATTCCATCTATTTATCAACTAATTTAAATTTTAAATTTTAGACACACGGTAACACACCATTAAAGCACCTTTTGATGTGACTAATTATTAATTCTACATGACACGATTACATTAATCTACTTATACAAAATTTGAATTTTAAATTTATTTATAAACAACTCTATTTTTAAATTCTTACCAAACATTAGTGATTATTATTATTATTCATCATTGCATGATCATTTATTTAGCTGCCATGAATGCCTTATATAAACTCTTACACGATTGTCTTCACGTGGACGGGACAATCTGCGTGTAAAATTTCGTCTGCAACCCTTATCCTTGCATGATTAATTATAGTTGGACAAAATAAAAGACTAAAAATTAGATAAAATGGACATGTATCATGTGTGATTAGTATTGATGTAAAAGTGATGTCAGATGTGATGTGTTGAAAATCATGATTGTGTCACGTGTCAGTTTTGTTAGAATTTTTATATGGATTTTTGTTCAAATAGCACTACCCTTCTTGCACAGCTAGGTACCCCGTGGAGGATATAACTGTACTCGGCAAGTCTGCAGCGTATTGAGTGGACACCTGAATTCATGCAGAACACTAAGATGTAGGGATGGCAACGGGGCGGGGCGGGTCGGGGTCGGGGTCGGGTTTGACTTCCCCCGACCCCGCCCCAATTTTTTTTACCCCATCGGGGCGGGTTCGGGAAAATCCCGGACCCTACCCCAAATTTTTTTTTTAATTTTTTTTTAATTTAGAGTACATGCACACAAAATATTAGCCCAAGAAGGTACATGTACAAGAAAATTATTTAAGTCATGCACAAGACAATGCCTATTAACTCGAGAAATGTGTATCACAAGTATCAACTTTTATAATAAACTGACCTTATTCTACTTTTCTATACTTTCAATGTGGGATGTCTTCCTATGTTGATGTAGAGATAAATGGAATCTCACATTGAAAGTGAAGTAA
>CAVNYN010277955.1:0-17539 GCA_963692815.1 Nyctanthes arbor-tristis
TTTAATATTTAACAATGTAGGATTTTAAAGGTGAAATAAAAAGCAAAAGTCGTTGACGACAGTAGAGAAATAGAGAGAGAACTCGGATAGGAATGAGGGTCCCGCCATTTATAGGGCAAGCGGTGGAGGAATCGTGAAACGCACGCGCATCACTGGATCTGGTGGAAGTGTACCCCCACCCGGAACTTCAACGGATTTGATACCTGGATAGACAAATCCTGTTAGTCCCGATCTAGTAAACTATATAGTACTATATATACTGCTAGAATATTTTTAAATATCCTATCCTTGAGCATCTTCTATAAAAAGGTAAATGTGAGTTCTACCGATGCAAATAAAAAATTAAATAGGTCCCTATTTATCTATTTTTCTTTTTATTTTAATCATTTTTCTCTCTTTTTACTCCACTTTTTTCTCACTTTTCTTTCAGTGTGTCATGTGCCCGGTCAAAAATACACATTCATCTCAACATTCTCAACTACTATTTTATTATTACTAGATTTTCACCCGTACATTACAAGAGTAAAGTTCTAAAGAACTTTCATACATAAAATCACTCCGCTAGTACTGATGGCAATATTCCAATGGACGCAAATCCGTCGGTAATTACCGACGATGGATATAAATCCATCGGTAATTTCTGACGGAAAAAAATACCGTCGAAAATTGCCTACGACTAGGGATGCCATCAGTAACTACCGACGACTAGCTAAGGCCGTCGGTAAACACCGACGGGAGGTCTTTTCCGTCGGTAGTTCCTGGCGGCAACACTAGTTGTCGGTAATTACTGAGACAACAAAGGGCCGTCGCTAACTACCGACAACACTCTACAACCATCAGTACTTACCGAAGGTATCATTTGACCGTCTGAAATTATTGATGGATTTTTCATGTCGTAGGTCATTTCTGACTGGTTTTCCATGCCGTCGGCAATCTCCGATAGATTTTTAGGCCGTCGGAAATGTTCAACATTTTTTCAATAATTTCTAAGAATTAATAAATGACGTGGTGGAAATAGAAAAATTCTAAGAAGAGATGACCTCTCTCTACGCACACATGACCCCCCCCCCCCCGTTATTGGGGAATTAGGGGGCTCACCTCTTGATTCTCCAATACAGGGGGCCATGTGTGTGTAACTTCTCCGTAAGGGGCGAAGTCACCTTTTTATAGAAGGACCGTAGTGAAATATGAGTGTGTTTTAATTTAAGAAATTTAACAATTTGTAATTTGTTCTTTAGTTTTTTTTATACAATTTTGTTCTATGAAATTACTGTATGAATGATTTATATAATTTTACACTGATACATAAAATTACATACATAAAATTATTCATAAAAACATGTTATCTAAATTTTTCTACTCTTAATGATTACGTAGTGAAATAAGTCTTTAATTATACAAAAAATTTTACGTTGTTACTCAAATAAAAACATATATATATATATAAACTTTAGTCATCCCTGCAAATACTTAGTTCTTCGTTATTTGTAAAACTAGATTCTCATCATTGCATTGCACGGGAAGATCTATTTCAGATTATATAAATCGAACTTATATTAATTTTTTAGGAAACTCACAATGAGAAATGATGAGTAAATATTTGGCTATTAAATTAATTTTTTACTTTTGAAAGAATTTGACTATTATATTGTAGTTGAATTAATGTATTTTATTTAATTTGTTTATCTCTCAATCATAGATCTTAGAATAATGATAGGATATTAATCACCCTTACATAATAATCAAAAAGTACAATAAGCAAAAAGGGAGTGGATGAAAAATGAAGTTAGATAATAATTACATAGTTATAAAAGTGCATAAATATTTATTAAGTGATAAAAATTAGAAGATAAAATAAATAAAAAAATTTAAAAGAGAAGTAAATCCCATAAGGATTCTACAATAAGAGAGAGAGAGAGAGAGTAAGGAAGAAGTTTGAGAAAATAAATGGAAGAATAGATAACAACAAAAAATAAAATTAAAAAAAAAGTAGTCTTTTGCCGCACGGATTACCAACGAAATAATATAAATGACCAAAATCCTTACTTATAGCAAAATGGGGGGAAATTGCAGTCATAATGTACCGCGGCTCCTGTCATTTAATTAATATATAGAATAGGTCTAAAATTTAATTTTTTTTCTCTTATTAGTTTTTTCCCAGAAAAAAATGTTTTTTTGAAAAACAAAATAAAAAATATTTGATATAAGTCACATTTTTATGAAAAAATTACATGTATGAAATTTTAACCATCTTAACCGCTTTTATACAAAACTAACTAATTTATTCGTGCGTTGCAAAGGAAATACATATACATCTCTAAAAAAACTAAAGCAAACAATTAATTAAACGATAAAAAATAAAAGAAAAATTTATGCAACTACTTCCAAAATTGATGTATTATGTTAATTGATTGATTGCTGGCCAATATGTGTGCAATCTATAAATAGAGCTGCTTGTGTACTTACCCGATTAGATTGCCTGAATGTTACATTGATTATTCAAATCTAAAAAGAAATAGATAATTACGAATTTGATTGCTGCACTTACCCAGTTAAATATAAGAAAATAAATAATTAAGAATTTGATTGATACACTTACTTAGTTAAACAAAATCTAAAGTATCTCTAAAGGCCAAAAGTTCTACCTCAACAACTGAGAGATGATTAAAAATTACTATGCAAAATTAAATGACGTAATAAACAAAATTTTGAAAATTTGAAAAAAAAAAAGATTAAGATGACCAGATAAATAGATTATTAAAAGTTACTGTGCAAAATTAAAAAATTAACATATTACTTAGTTAGTATTATTCGATTATTATTATTATGGTGAACAAAAAAAGAGAAAAAAGAACAATAAACAAAAATAAAAACAGAAAAATAAATGAGACATTAGCGACATCAACTTGACATCATCATGACATCAGATTTCCAATTCCCTTAGGGAACTAGTTTTAGGCAGGAAAAAATAACTCATCACTTAGTTAGTATTATAAATATATAGAATAGATATAGATTATTACTATTATTAGGGTGAACAAAAAAGAGGGAAAAAAGAAAAATAAACGAAAATAAAAATATAAAAATAAATGAAACATTAGTGACATAAACTTGATATCATCATGACATCAGATTTCAATTCCCTTAGGGTGCCAGTTTTAGGCCCAAAAAAATAACTCACCACTTAGTTAGTATTATAAATATATATAGATTATTATTATTATTAGGATGAATAAAAAAATAGAGGGAAAAAAGAAAAATAAACGAAAGTAAAAAAAGAAAAATAAATGAGACATTAATGACATCAACTTGATATCATTATGATATTAGATTTTCAATTTTCTTAATGTGTCAGTTTTAGGCGAGAAAAAATAACCCACCACTTATGTAGTATTATAAATATATAGATTATTATTATTAAAGTGACCAAAAAAAAGAGGAAAAAAAGAAAAATAAATGAAGATAAAAAAAATAAATGAGAAATTAGCGATATCAACTTGACATCATCATGGTGTTTGGCAACTTGGACAAATTATAATCTGTCACACAGCATCATTTTATTGGTTTCACTATTTTCAAAAAGTAAAAAAGTAAAAGTCAAGCCTCAATTGTTTACTTTTTACAAAAGCAACTAATAAAATAATGTCACGTAGTAGATTATAATATATATTATAATCCAAACTCTAGCCAAACACTTAGTTTTAGTGTGCCAGTTTTAGGCGGGAAAAAATAACCTACCACTTAGTTAGTATTATAAATATATAGATTATTATTATTATTATTATTATTATTATTATTATTAAGGTAAACAAAAAAGTAGGGAAAAAAAGAAAAATAAATGAAAATAAAAAAAATAAGTGAGATATTAGCGAAATCAACTTGACATCATTATAACATTAGATTTTCAGTTCCCTTAGAGTGCTAGCTTTATGATGGAAAAAATAATACATCATTTAGTTTGTATTATAAATATATATAGATTTCCAATTCCCATAGGGCTCCAGTTTTAGGTGGAAAAAAATAACTCACCACTTAGTTAGTATTATAAATATATATATTAGAATTACTGATAAAATGATAACTTTTTCGAACTTAAAAATTGTAAATGACCATAAATTTTAAAGTGAAAAAATAGAAATTAATGTAAAAGTTGTATAATTTTAATGCACAATGTAATACTTATTTTTTAAATTGCAAAAACTATATGAATATCCGTTTGGTATCAATTATAAATCAATTCGTTTATAATACATTTTACATTTTAAATTTTTTTAGAAGCTTGTCATCTTCCCCCAGTGACCCTTCACACACCCATCACATCAAATAACAACTTTTACTTTTTAACAAAATTTAACCAATCAAACTGAGACAAATGTCCCAAAAATTCAAATTTCGATCGTATCATTTATAATTGGATTGGTTTATAATATATTTTGAAATTTGAATTTTTGGTACATTTGTCTCAGTTTGATTAGTTTAATTCTGTTGAAAAGTGAAAAGTTGTTATTTGATGTGATGGGTGTGTGATGTGTCAATGGAAGAAGATGACAAGCATCCTAAAAATTTAAAATTCAAAGTGTATTATAAACGAATTCATTTATAATAGATACCAAACAGGCCCTTAGATATATTATAGATACATGTCAATAACAAGAATCAACAACAGCTAGGGGTAGGCATCAGGTCGAACGGGTTGGGTTTGGCCCGAACCCAAAACCGACCCGATTTCCAATCGGGTTTCACTTTTTCAAACCGAAACCAGCCCGATGGGCCGTGGAACCCAACCCAAACAGACCCGACTGACCAGACGCGGGTCGGTTTGGGTCGGGTTAGGTTACTAGTTTGGGTGCCCTTATTTTTTTAATTTTTAGTTTTCAAAAGCTTAGGCCCAATTGTAAGGCCCAGAACAATGATAGACCCTAACGTCAGTTTATTTATTCCATTTACAAATTTTACACACTCTCTCACTCTCTCTCGGCGGCAATGGTGGCAGAGGAGACGGCAAAGAGATAACTGTTTCTGATTTGCCACTTGAGTCAAATCAGCAACGGAGGTAGCAACCTGATCTCGGAATCTTGGTGAGTGTTAGATGACTGTAGCGTTACGGCAAAAGGCAGACAGCCAACAGAATCGAGCTCCACATCGGACGCATCAAGACTTATCCTCATCTCTTCTTCATATATTTCTGATTTGGGATACTGGGTGGGCGTCAAATCTGTAGCAAAGTGATGGCGGAGCAGCGGAGGAAGTGAAGAAGCAACAAACATTAGGGTTTCAATTTGAGTGTGTCAAAGATTTTGAGTTTCTAAATTTTAATTTGTAAATGGGAGAAAGTGGTATTTTGATAATCTAATGAGGGTTTTAAACTTTCAAATTTGAGTGGATTGATTCTAATTGCAATTTTGTAAGGAAATGGATAAAGTGGTATTTTGATAAGCTGGATCAGGAGAAACATGTTTTCAAGAGAAAAAATAATAATAATAAATATGTTCAAACCGGTTTAACCGAACCGGGTTGGTCCGATTTGATTCAAATCGGATTTGACCAATTTGGACGGTCAAACTCGCGAACCGAACCGGTTCAGTTTGGCAGCTTAGAAACCGCAGACCAACCCGGTCTGCTTAAAAACCGAACCGAACTGGAATGAACTAGTTTGGGTTGGTTCAATTTATCGGTTTGCCGGTTTTGACGCCCACCCCAGCCCAGTGGTTAGGACTTTGCACCCCAACCACCAAATAAGGGATTTGAACCCTGCCCTTTGCAAAAATACTGAAGAAATTTAGTTTCATTACACAAGTGGTCGGGTCACCCCGTGGGCAGCCTGGTATGGGCTCGGGTTTGGTAAGTGGGCTTGCTGGTCACAGGATAACGGACGAGCTTTGATTTCTAGTCAGGTTTACCTAGTTCAGTAGGATGGCTTTAAAATTACAAAAAAAATAAAAATAAAAATTCAACTAGTTTATGTCATTTGTCAGCAATCACCGACATGAGGACTTCCCGTTGGCAAATACTAACAGAATCCGATGGCCATCGAAATTTACCGACGGCTAGAAACAACGGTAAAAAATTACCGACAACGCTTAGCTGTTGGTGATTGCCGACGGACACAGATCATCCGTCAGAAATCACCGACAAGCAGATTACGAACGGATTTTTTGACCATCTTTTTCCAGTCGGCAACTCACTTTTCCAACGGAATTTGACTATTACAGATGGATTTTGACCCTCGGTACAAGCGTGTTTTTTAGTAGTGAATGTAGCTTAACTATGCTTACTATGGCTGATATCACAAAGAAACTAAGATACACGACCTGTATGTAATTCTCTGCATCATATGCCGTCTAGTAGTATGTAATGGATTTTCTATTTTGTAGTTTAATTGTTTCCAAAAACACGTGACAACTATTGAATTGAAACTCACATTATATATGTTAATGTAAAGAAAATTAAGAATGTAGATTGTATTCATGAGACTTTATTTGAATGATGAGCACATATAGGTGTTTCACATATACAATTAAAAGAACAATTAAAAGATATTTCAATGATAATGTGTGCACTAAAAAAAGAAGATTGAGATCAAAATTTGTTGCTCAATGGAATCTAGCATTATATTATAGGTCTCCGTTATAAAATTTGACTGATTCTTTACTGTGTACAGCCTACATTAAAATCAAAAAATTGTTAATTGAATTTCAAACTGGTATTACAGAATGCATTCGTGTCCTACAATTTACGGTTAGATAAATGAAATCCCAGAAATACCATATAATGGAAAGGTTATAATACATGTAATCTTTAGCAATCTAAATATTAAAAAAATATGTACAAACATCCATTGAAGCTATAACAAAATAACCAAATATCCATTAGTTTATATCAATAGCGAAAGATAGTAATAAGAATATATAATAGTTATTAAGAGTTATAAAAAGGTATTAAAAGATAGATATTATGCTTAATAATTGAAATAATAAAAAATGGAAATAATTTATAGAACATACCGCCGTGGAGGATCTTATTGTTTCTTGCCAATCAGATCAATTAATTCTTCAAAAGAATTGACACACAAACTGTGTCAAAAAACTGAATCCCCAACTATTGAAATATCATATTTAATTGAACTCACATGCCATATAAATCGCAAGTCTAGTAGTTAGTTCTATAAAACTTAAATTATAAATGAACACTGTAGCAAAAAACCAATGAGCCATACACCTATTTTAATAAACATGTATGAACAATTGCAATGATGAAACTACAAATACTCCTCCATTACAAAATATAAACAAAAATAACTTATATTCGAGAAACTTGATTCTCCGTAGATTGTTGTTTTTTATCGACTTTACATAAATTATCACAATTTGACAAACATTCAAAGTAATAATATAAATATCTAAGTTGAACAGTTTAATGTTCTTCAAAATTATATAACTTCACCAAGTCTAAAATAATAACATCAATTCCTTCTCCATTAGATTTTTTAACATCTTTGTCAGAGTAGCTATTCGAACTAGTAGTACTCATGCAATGCACATAATGAACTACCAAAAAATTGGAAGCGACATATAACAATAATTTTATAGTGACAATGAAATTATGATGCACATATATAATACCTCAAGTCAACAACTTTATTTGAGCACAAAAATATGTGACTTATTTCAACTAATACAAATTTTGAAAACGTCTTTAAATACAATATTTGCAGAATTAGAATTGTTGATTCACATTCTTTTTAATAATTTGCATTAACAATCTTAGTCAAGAACACAAAACTCATTTCGTATAATAGAAAATTTTGTATGCTGGTATTTGAGGATAATCTTTGATTTGAATAAGCAAATCAAATATGTTAGATTTAGGAAATTATATTTAATTGCAACCTCTTGTATGCGATAGATTCGCTACAGCATATACATAAACTTAGTCATAATTTTCAATATTAATTCAATCATTGACCTAGTGACTCTACATGGCTAATGGGTTTCTGATTCAATCAATGGCTCATTTCTAATTCGGCTGCTAATTCAAGTATATTTAGTTAATGATAATATTTTTTTGAGTAAAACACGCGAAAATAGTGATATATAAATGACAATTCTAAACACAAAAAAAAAAAGAGTTGGCACAATAGTTTAAAAGCTACTTTTTAACATTTAGGTCATTAGTTTAGTCCTTAGCCATTAGACTTGTAACAATATTTTTATGAAAAATGACAACATGGCAGGCCTTGTACAAGTTTTGATTTAGGAAATTATATTTGATTGTAATTCCTTTTACACGATAGAGCCGTTGTAGCGTAAACATGAACTCAATTATAGTTTACAATTTTGACTCGGTTATTGACCTGGTAAATGTACACGCGAGAATAGTGATATATAAATAAAAATTGTAAAAAAAAAAAGGAGTTGGTACAATGATTTAAAAGCTACTTCTTGACATGTAGGTTATGAGTTTAATCATTTACCATTAGATTTGTAATAATATTTTTATAAAAGGTGACAACAGAGGCGGGCCATACAGGTTTTGATTTAGGAAATTATTTTTTATTGCAATTCCATATATGCGCTAGAATCATTGTAGCGTAAATATGAACTCAGCAATAGTTTTCAATATTAACTCGATTATTGACCCGGTAACTGTACTGGGCAAATGGGTTTCTAGTTTAACATGTTAATGTCATTGTTAACTCGATTGTCAATTCAAATATATGTTGTTAATAATAATAATAATAATAATAATATTTTTTTACGTGAAAATACGCGAGAATAGTGATATATAAATGAAAATTATTAATCAAAAAAAAAAAAGAATTAGCATAATAGTTTAAAAGCTACATCTTAACATTAAGTCATGAGTTCAATCATTCACTATTAGATTTATAATAATTTGTTTTTATGAAAAGCCCATTGGTGGGAAAACTTTATCAACTGTACCAAATAATTTTGTAATTGTGCTAACCAAGTCAAGTGTCATGTGCATAAAAAATTAAGGGTGTGTTTGATTGGAGGGTGGAAAATGAATTAGAATTTATTTTCCCTTGAAAATGTTTTCCTATCTTTCCTATGGGAATTTATTTTTCTTGATTTCAAGAAAAATTTCCTGTTTTGACCTAAAATGAAAAATAATTTCCATGTAAAATAAAACTACGGTAGATTTGACCAAGAAAATTTGGGTGGATTTTTATTATCTAAATTCATAAAGTTATTGAATCTATATGTGGATTTTTAATTGGTTAGGAGACCTAGCCCAGTACTCAATGGCAGACTTTTTTCCAGTTCTAAAAGAGGCTTATTTCTTGGATAATTGACACAAAATATCACTATTTTTAACACTCTCATGCAATTAGTCCATATCTATGAATTTTTAACAATCTTACCCTTACCTTCATAGTTTATTTGTAAAATCATCGTCGATGCCAATTTCTCCTCTAATTATAAGAGCATTTTTGTCAAATATAAAAAAGAGAAAATACATGGATTTATTAATAGAAACAGTGATTTTGTGCAAGTAATAAATGAGAAAAATAAATAACTTTATTTTTAAAAAATCATTTTATATCTTTATTCAATTAATTATTCTAATTAAGTCGTTAATTAGTCTTTGTTTAATTCAATTCAATAATTTAAAGGATAATTTACACCTAACGTCCCCAACCTTTCAACTTTTAAGAGATTATGTCCCAACCTTTATTTATACCTTTGTGGATCACCAACTTTTAAGAAAATCTCTTCTCAAGTCCCTATTAACGGATTCCGTCCATTTCGGCGGTTACACTTTTTCTCTCATTGTAATTTAAATCTTAGTGTTAATTCCACCCACCCCAGCCCCACTTTTTCTGCAATTGTACTCACATCCGTACATCGAGAAGAAAACCTTTATTTTGCACACTGTACATGGAAAATTTCTTCGCCAATGCTACCATTATGGCAGCTTCAAAGGGTGGGAAATCTTCACTCTACTGTCATTGTAAAATGAGGAATTTCTCCACTTTTGAGATGCTTCCATGCAAGTTTATTCACAATTTCACTCATTTTTTTTAATTTCATCACAAAAATATAGATATCAATTACATCAAAATATTCACACAAGTCAAAGTTTCGATCAATTTAGTACAACTGCGTGATGTAGAATAAATAATAGGTTTCAATTCATAAATTCCACTACTCAGACCATACAAATATCTTTTGGTCGACACTGATTACTCTCGACTTCTCCTTTTCTTTTCAGGAATCCTTGAGCTTTTTCTCATCATTGGTTTTCAATTTCTTCTGATTATCCACTTCCTCATCCTTATCCTTTCTGGCACGCTTGTACACTTCACATTCGCATTCCTCGAAGTGTTTGGTGTCGGCTCAGCAGCAGAAGTGGCTTGTTGTTCGTACTTCATGTCTTGTGAAGAATCTAAAGCTTGTTCATCTATCATTACTGAGTTTGCTAGCTGATGCAAAATCCTAATAGATCCATCCCAATTTCACACAATGTATATTTGAGTTTCTTCCCAAATTTGCAGCAATTTTAAGTAGAAGAAATCCTCTTTTGTCTTATATTTCTTTGTCTGATACAATGTAAGGGTAAGAGTGTCATTTTATAAATGTTTAACGGTTAAAATAGATGGAATATGTTAATAAGGACTCAGGGAGAGATTTCCTTAAAAGTTGAGGACTGACGAAGCCAGAAATAAAGGTTGGGGATGTGATCTCTCAAATGTTAAAAGGTTGGGGACGTCATGTGTATATTGCCCTAATTTAAATTAGGTTAGGACATTTTTTGAAGGGTTAATTACACCTAACATCCCCAACCTTTTAACTTTTTATCGATTATGTCTATAACCTTTAATTTTCTGTTATTACGTCCCCAATCTTTAGTGAAATCCTATTTTTCATCCCTGGAGACGAAAAATGTCCATTTATTCCGTTAATGACAGGGGTATTTTAGGTAAAACGAAAAAAATAAATATTTTAATATATTTTAATTAAAAAATTTAAAAAAGAGTTAATTACACCTAACGTCCCCGGCCTTTCAACTTTTTATCGATTATGTCCCTAACCTTTAATTTTCCGTTTTTACGTCCTCAACCTTTGCCTTTAGTGAAATCCCATTTTTCGTCCTTGGATATGGAAAATGTCCATTTCTTCTGTTAATGGCAGTGGTATTTTAGGTAAAACAAAAAAATAAATATTTTAACATATTTTAATTAAAAAAATTAGAAAAAAGAAAAGAAAAATGGTAGGAGTGGGACTCCCCTTCCCCCACCCCAACCAAGCTGCAAGAAGTGGCTGCCATTTCTGGAAGCTTGGGGGAGGGGAGAGAGTCCTCCCCAACCTTGCTACCGGAATGGCAGCCATTTCGGCAGCAGAATTTTTTTTTGGGGGAGTCTCTACAAGCTGCCATTGAATAAATAAGGACACCCATGTATTTATGCATATCAACTCATCCTCTAATGTAGTGATGTCAATTAGACTATATACCAGTCTCCAGTCTAGATAAATAACATCATTTTTTTATTCTGGGTTAGTAGTAGGCAGCATATACTTGCACTGGTATCAATGGCAGATTTAATACCTCCAAAGCAAGGCAAAGCGAAAGTATTAAAATTCGATTGCGAGTAAGAGGTAACATCGCTCCTGCAAGTACATCGTCGACCTATAAAGTACACCGCTGATTTATCGGAAAAATATATCTGAGAAAAAATGTACTTTCTTTGGTGTTCTTTCCAAGGTAACCTCATCAAGACCATGAGGTAGGTAGGTACTTTTTCTAAATCGGTTCTATATATGTTTAATTTGCTTGATTCATTTAGATAAGTAATTTGATTTTGATGTTGCAAGGAAATTGATGGAGTCTTCTTACAAAGAGTTACTTGATTGGTTGAAATGGCTCATCTTTTGGGTGGATAAGAGGGTGATTTCTTTGAATAATGTTTAGAGCAATTATAAGCTCGCCTGAAGTGGTCTTCTTCCAAAGGTATACAAAAATTTCCATATGATGATATGATCCCAATTTTTTTTTTTTTAGTTTTGTGGATAGGTAATTTGGGTGAAATGAAAATTCAGGTGTCTCTAATTGGCATGTGCTAGTTTCTCCCAGTAATATTTATGCCATCAATGACAGTGTCAAGTTGGTAGAGGGTGCGGCGGATGACTATGAAGAGCACCTGAGGCGTTCGGTAGAGAACAAAGTTATACCCATATCAAATGCCACCGGATTCTCTAGATTTGATGTTATGCTCTTGGGAATAGGGCCAGATGGACATATAGCTTCCTTATTTCCTAACTGCAAGCAACGTTATGAGAAGTAGATGTGGGTTACCTACATTACTGCTCTCCCAAACCTCCTCCACGAAGATAACTTTCACATTTCCAATAGAGATTGCTATGGTGATCACCCGTGCTGAGCTGGCCGATAAAAGAAGCTTTCGGTAATAAACTAGATCCACCTCTCCTGCCCTGCATGGAAGTTTTAGCTCAAAGAGAAGTGACATGGTTCTTGGAGCTTCAAAACTGTAATATTGTGCACTTTCGGTTAATGCTTTGGATGGTATGTGTTTCCATCTTCTTATCTCATGAATAATAATGTGAACATTTTTGTGTCCCCCTTACAATATCCAAGTTAGTAATAATCTCGGTTTGATAATTTTAACTTTCTCTTGCTAGTTTTCGATTAGAATCTTCTTTGTGATGACATATTAATGATATTTGGTAATCCTTGTTTTTATATCATACTATTACTTTCTCATATTTTCTCTTACTTTTTTAAATTTGAACTTGGTCAAACCAATTATATCCACACATTTTATAGACCATATATATTACACAAATTTCCACCATTAACTCCATGCATTTTCATGTAAATGCAAACATGTCAAAATTCAGAGATGATGTTTGTAGCCTGGAGTTGGACACAACTATGGGCACTTTGGTAAATCTAAGTTGAATATAAATTTTCTGATAGCTTATAATCAATATTTACAAGTATTAACATTCAACAAGCTGTATTTTCAAGAGCATCTCTAATCTATTTCTAAAAGCACTTTTAGCTGCTGTGGGAAAAACTCAAATTTGGGTTTTCCCCTATCAACCTAAATACTAGTGAGGAGCAAAAACTTAATGGCAATTATATTCACACTATAATTTTTGTTTAGTGCACCACATCTTGATTATTCAAAAGGTCCTTAATGTTTACTTAATTTTATAATTGTATCCTTAACTTTTCTTTTATTTAATTTTTATTATTAATTTTCATTAGTAGTAAATTTTTCTAAAAAGTTACAGTTCAAAAATTTCTTCAAGTAAGTGTCAAAAAAATTATTTATAACATTTTCCAAAGAATAAATAATAATGAATATTGAAATGCAAAATATATGTATAAATTTCAAACAGTGCTAATATAATCTTTTAGATTTAAATCATTATTTACAAAGCAAGTATGCTAGTTAATTAATAAAGATTAATTGTGAAAAATAAAAAAGTACGTGAGGGATATAATTGTAGTTGTAGTAATAAATAGAGATGGAGACATTTAGTACAATTAAAATATGGTGTACTAAATAAAATATGTGGTGTGAATATAACTAGACATGTTAATAACATTGGGGAAAACTCTAAATGAGGGGCCAAATTTAGCCCCTTCTATTCCCCATTCCATCCATTTTATTCTTCTTTTCACCTTCCCATTCCATTCCCCACTCTCCTATTATCTTTCTCCCCATTATCCGCGCTCTAAAACTTGAAAATACCAATAGCATCACCATATGTGCAAGGGAATGTATTTCCTTGTGCGGGGTATTCTTCGTGCTGAAATGAAATACAATTATTATTAGGAATTTCTTGCTTGTAGTTGGTAGGAAGTTGAATTCATTAACAAACATGATTTTGAATCATTGAACAAATTTATGGAGTCAGGGCCGGTCCAAAGATTTTGGGGGTCCTATGCGAAATTTAAATAGGGCCCCCTTTTAACAAAAAATTAGATTAAACATGATTTTAATAGTTTGAATTTTGAATTTTTAAGTTTCATATTAAAAATGTGAGCAAAATAAGTAAATGTTTTAATAACATTTAAAAGAATTTTCATCTCAATAAGTTTCAATATTTGTCAATTTGTAAGACATTAGATTATATTTTATATATATACTACTAAAACATCAAGAGGGCCATTTTCTTATAAAATTATATTATAAATTTAGTATTTATTATTTGAAATTTAATAAAACTTAAATGGATTGTAACTATTATTAAAAACAAAAAACGAAAATTTAAATTGACCCTTAAAAAAATAAAATCAAATTTGTGGATATAAGGATTTGAATATTTGACCTATAACTAAAGATGAAGACTAATATATATATATATATATATATAAGTTTACTACTAGGCTACAAGACAATTTATGTTAAAAATATATGTACATTAGTTTTATTCTATGTTTTGGACATATGTTTCAAAAAACTCGACTGTAAACTTTTCGACACTCTCCAATTAGAGGGCCCTAATCTACCAAAGTGGTCGATTAGTACTATGTCGATTAGGGCCGGCCCTGCATGGAGTACAATTTACAAAAGATAGTGGAAGGCATGTTTTTGTGATCTTACACCTTTCCATACAACTGTTCGCTGTAATTTTAATGAGTTGGTGGCTTTACGTTATTCATTCATAATGTGCACTAATTCAATATCATAATGAGTATGTGCTTGGTGATGCATCTCAAGAATGATCAACTAGTCACATCAAGAATGGTAAAAAAATGTTTATCTTTAATGATATTTTATTAAATGTTCAATTACTTTTATTTAAAACTAGATTATCACAATTTGCATTGCACAGAAAAATACCAAAATCAAATTATATTTAATATTAGTACGAAATGTTAAATAATGTCTGATTAGCTACATTGAACTGCAATATTTTGATTATTTTGTTATGAACTAATAGTTATTATGTGCTTACTCGACATAGAATTCTACAAAATGACTTTAGTGGGGATTGCAAAAAAACCCGCCAAACTTGATACTCACAGATATCCAATCCTTTTAAGACATACCCGACTAACGGATAATTAGGTCGGGATGAGATAAAGAAAATTGACCTGACTCAACAATGGGTCGGGGAAGGTTACAATAATGTTTGCTGTTTTTTGATAAAAATAAAAATATTTACTAAAAATTCTAATGGTTTGGAAAGTAAAAAAAATGATAAAATTTATCAAGAAAGTTTAGTAATTTCAATTGCAATTTTAGTGATTATACTATTCGTTAAACAAAAAATGAAAATAAAACTATATAAATATATTTAAATTGGCCAATAAATAAGCAATATGAATTTCCTCTATCAGCCCATCCTTGACCTGTCCCTGATTTAGTGGGAATGGGAAAAATTTTTTTTTGATAGGTAGGCTAATAGGTGTAGCATACTCGACCCGGTCTGACCCACTGTTATTCTTATACCCCAGAAAATTAAATATTTTATTTTCTTTTGTGACTATACCGTGATGAAATTTTGTAAACTAAAAAACGTTAATTAAATCATACAAAAGAAGTAACATAATAATGACTCAATTAAAAAGTAGATAAAAAATAATTAAAAATTAATGCATCTACTAAAAAGAAAATAGTCTAATACAAATTACGAAATATACTTCTTAGATAAGATATATATATATATTAAAAAAATTTAGAAAATCAAAAAAACCTTCAATATACCTCAGGAAATTACACATTTTATCTTTCTCCATTGACTATACCATGACTGAAATTTTATAAACAATAAAACGTTAATTAAACCATATTTATTATATATGAAATAAGTAACGTGATAAAGACTCGATAAAAAGTATATAAAAAATTATTAAAAATTAATGTATTAGCTACAAAGAAATACTCTAGTATAAATTACGAAAATTTTTTTATAGATAAGATATATATTAAAAAAATTGAATTAAAAAAATCAACAAACTTTGAATATAAATTAATCTAGCAAAATATTTAGAAAGATAAGATACATCAGTATAGAAATCTCAAACTTGTGAGATCCTAGCTGTCGATTAGTAAAAATAATAATAAATTAGAAATGATTTGCAAAATCTCTGATAAAGATTCTTGAAGAAATTAATAGTTAAGGATAATCCTTAATTAATTAAAAAACGAAAATATTAATATAAAATTTACGGCAGAATTTACCCAACACATATGAAAAAGTCTAAAATGACCCCACTTAAGACAGATTTGGCTGGAAAAATGTGGTAAAAGGTACCACAAATTTCTTTCCTTATATATATATATATATATATGGGACACGTGGTGATATATCATTGGATGGTTATCATTGCAACACCTATACGTGCGTTAGAAAATTTTTGACAGTGTAATATCAATGTATCTATTATTTTCTTCCAATAAAACCTTGCAATCGATTAAAAAATATTCGACTAGTTATTTGACCGGTGGGGCTAGTCCTACTTCTTAGCAGTATATTTGTTTCGAATTCGAGTCACTATCCCTTTTTTACTATTTGAAAAAAACTCTGGCACTCCAAGGCTCTTGGATAATTAAAAACACACGTGTTATGATACCTAAATTAAATAACAAACAGAATATTGATTGGCCAAAAGTATCAAGATCATTATTCTTACTAGACTTTTTTCTCCTACCATCCCAATCTTAAATACTCAAAAATTATTTAATTTTGGCACTAAAAAAAAAGAAAAAAAAAAGTGTTATGCTATGCTTATTACTATCTCTGTATCATTGAGATAGTTTTGTTTTCTTTTTCATCCGTCCCAAATTATAAATCACGTTTTTTTAACCTTTTCACAATATTAACTGAATATTTCTTAATCTTTATGAAATTGGGAGCAAGCCTATTTGAGGAGAGTACTTTAAACAATATAAGTAGAATTTTGTTCTCTCACTGTTCGGTCAAACATCGCTAAACTTTTCATTAGTTTGATACATCATTCTATGTAATGTTTAGGGTTAGTTTCCCAAATGGTCTCTAACCTTTACACTTTCTATTAATTGGGTCCCAACCTTTTTGTATCAATGTCACAGGTCCCGAACATTTCATAAATTCACTTATAAAGTCCTTTATGACATTTTTATCCTTACTTTTTAAATAATAAAAGTTCTAAAAAATAATAAAAATAACAAAAATAAAAGGAAAAATAAAATTTTCACCACCTACCCAGCTAGCTACCAATTTTACCATTATTTCTAACATGACTGAAAATGACAAATATCTAAACTATTTTTTCTTGTTCTTTCTAACAACAGCAAGTAGAACAATCAACAAAATTATCTTCTTTTCATACTATAAATGACCGCATGCCTAATTACTTACCCAGATTTCAACCCAGTATAAATGATGAATTTTAGTAATTATTTCCAGTAGAAAAAGAGAACGACCGAAAATTTTACTACTTGTTCCTCTCGCTACTGTAAAAAATTGACAACAAAAAATAAGGATCTTCTAAAAACTAAAAATGATGCAGATATTTGTCATTTTCGATTATGTTAGGGATACGAGTAGATTTGTAG
>CAVNYN010277961.1:0-11646 GCA_963692815.1 Nyctanthes arbor-tristis
CCCCCCCCCCCCCCCCCCCCCCCCCCCCCCCCCCCCCCCCCCCCCCCCCCCCCCCCCCCCCCCCCCCCCCCCCCCCCCCCCCCCCCCGCAGATTTTGTGTTTGGCTAATCTTAAAAGTTTTAGCCCTTGCTTGATCAATTTTTTTATAAAATTAAAGTTGGTTATGTTAATGTGCTCGCGTGTAGAGTTGACAATTGATATGTGTAAAAATAATGGACCCCATCAATGTATTTTGAATTTAATGAACTAATAAGATAATGTCAATTCTACACGCGGGCACATTAACACAAGCATCTTCGATTTTGTAGAAAAATTATTTGTTTGATTCTTGATCGCGTGTCAAATGCACCAAAGTAATAAATACCTTACTCAACTAAAATTAAAATAACTTATAGAAGCGGAGAGTAAAGGTCGAACCCTCAGAAAACGTTGGATAAATCTAAGTGTTTCGTGTCAACTAGTAGGAGAGGGGTTTTTATGAAATATTAAACTAAAACTAAAGAAAAGATCAAGAAGCAATTAAAACACAAATAAAAGTAAGAAGATAAAGACATAAACGTTAACTCCGGTTCTCGGTTCAGTTGTGCACTTCACATAAAGGATAGCAATCAATTGCAATGGTGTTTATATTTTCTTGCAAAACTATCAACTCTAGGCAACAAAAAGCTCAGTTACCCGGATTTTCCCTTAAGTATATCTAATCAAAACAAGTTCTTCAATTAGACCTAACCGTTTGGACAATCTAGAACAAGCTCTCTAGATTTAGAATAACGATTGTATAAAGAATTAGGAAAATAAGTTAATCTAAACAAAAAATTCACAAGCTCGATCTATTTAACTTAGATTGTGTTATCCCTAATGATTAACAATCATTAGTTGTTACTTGAGAATCAGGAGAAACAACAATTACGAATTGAAACCCCAAATCTAGCAATAGAACATCAGTCATTCAACGTAGTAGGCCTAAACTAGATCAAACAATCAATATTCATAAGCATGAAAAATAGAACAACACAATCAATCTCACAAAAGAGTAAGAAAGAACATCATTAAAATTGATTAATTAAGAACAAGAAGTAGCAGCAACATCTCCTTGAACCGGAGGAAGGAAAAATTATCCTTCCTCCGGTTTCGTCTTTGATGCAAAAATAAAGAATAGTATGAAGTTGTGTTTCGTTGTGTGAAGAGATGTGTTTTTATTCCTTAGACTTGACTCTTTTTATAGAGTCTTAAAACCCTAAGAAAACTAGTAAAAATCGTATGCAAAAAGCTACCATGAAAAGAGTTTCATAGGAACAAGGAAAATCAACAAAAAATCCACGCGCAGGGCCAAGGCGGGTGCATTGATGAGCAGGGCACCCGCCCTGCACATTCTGTCTGTTTTCAGCAACATGAGGGCGGGTGAATTGATCAGACAATGCACCCGCACTGCATCTTTTGTTTTGTTCTTTTCAGCCCTTTAGGTTTTGATTTCTGACGCCTTAGTCCATGAACTCCAATATTTTTTTCAAAATACGTCCGAAATTGATTCTTTTTTATTATTTCCTTGAACTTAGAATAAATTAACAAACCAAACATAAATAATTGCTTTAACATAATAAAACACATAATAAACTACTAGTATGGAGAAATTAAACAACCTAATAAACCATCTGTCAATTCTCTTTATCAAAATGTATTATAATCACACCTACCACTGATTTGATTATTGATTTGACAACTACTCATTTATAACCACAAATTTTAAACTTCTTAAATCTACACCACTTATTTCATATTTTTATAATTTCTCTTTATAAATAAACTACTATAAATTGAATCAAACGGGCACCTAGAGCATATATGGAAATGATTTTCTAAAAATCTATACTCCCTCAAATTAATTTTTAACCACACTTTTATCTATTAAAATAATCTTATATGTAATTTTATAATTTTTCCTTACTTTCTAACCACACAGTTTTTCAAAAAAAAAAAAAGTTCATTTTTCCCCGAATCAATTTTCTAAAAATCACTTTCACATTGATCATAGAATCGAACGATATAATACGATCATGAAGATAACGCGAGATAGATCCTTAAAATGAACATTTATTACGATAATGAACCTCTAAAATGATAGATAAATAAACTGATCGTCAGAATAACGCCTATTAAGCGATAACAATTACAAAATCACACGCGCCAAAAGGAGACTCATGCCTATAAATACCCCACCAAAATAAAAAACGACATTACATTCACTCTTCATTTTACCTTCCACCTAACATTCATAAGAGCTTACTTCTCCACCACAGAGCTCAAAAATAGTTTTAGGTGACTTTCAATCCAAATAATTTGATTCGAATTCATATTCGAATCATTGGCATCGTCTGTGGGGATTCGAAAGAAAATTCTTACGAATTCCTTTTCATACACAATTGATCTTTGGATTCATAGTGGAAAGCGGGAATTCTTAAAGTTTTCTCAACATTTTCACTGAATCTAGGAAAGCGAGGTTTAATTCTTTGAATTTCCTCAAAATTTCCACCTAAATCATTGATAATCAGCAATCTATCTTGATAATCAACAAAAATGAGATCGGAAGGTAAAATTGACAAACGCAGATAAACTGAAGAATGTATTGCGAAAAGACGCCAGAGCTGGAGCTGGGAATCAGTTACCACAAGTTTCACCCGCCGAATCTCTATCTGAAGTTCTTATGTGGGAGGAGGATATGCATGCAAAGTTTGATTACATACAGCAACAGTTAAATTCTATTATAGCATTACTGTCGCAGCTTCCTCACGTAGTTCCTCCGGTTGTTCCCCCAGCTTCAATGCCTGAAGCGGCCTCTATTCCTATTCCAGTTTCCCCTGCCGCTGGACTGCTAGAGCAAAACTGTTTCTCAGAGGAGTTGTTGTTGCAAAAAATAGATGAGGTTCTGGTGAAAAGGAAAGCACAGTCACGTCCAGTTGTTATGAAAGAGGATCACTTCTCTGAGGCTAAAAGGAATGCACCATTGCCAGATAAATTCAGAGAGCCAGGAGAACACTACGACGGAGTAACTGATCCGATTGACCATCTGCGTGTTTTTCAAGACCGTGTTAGTCTCCATGGGTGGCTAGATGTAATAGCTTGTCGTGCATTTCCTCTCACCTTGAGGAAAGATGCACGAGAATGGTTCGACACTTTACCCCCAAAGTCAATTAGCAACTTTGCCAAATCGGCCAATCGTTTCGCCATCTACTTCTCCAGTAGTGCCTGAAAGAAGAAAACATCACTGGCATTGATGCAGGTTGTTTATGAGAGAGAGGAGACGTTACGGGACTATATTTCGCGATTCAATAGGGCAACCTTGGGGATACAAGAACTGCAAATGTCTAGTGTTATTTCAGCTTTGTTAATAGGGTTGCAAAATTAAGGTTTACGCGTGAGTATTTCTAAGAAGCCTCCAGCGACAATGGTGGAATTGTTGCTTAGAGCTGATGAACACATTGATCAGGAAGAAGTACTGACCGCTTCTGCACGCTTTGATATGAGTCAGGTAGGTAAAGGGAAGCAAAATGTGGAGGATAATTATGTCAACATGGATGATAGTTACCTAACTCCCAGAGTGGAGTATTACCATAATCAGAGGAGTGGTCGATTTAAGGGACCGTACACTGCTCCCCCTCCACAATCTGAACCAGTATGGAGACCTCCCCTGAGAAGAATGATGGTTGACACAGTAGAGACGATAGTAGCGGGGATGGATGTTTTTAAGCGGCGGGAACGTGTAAAGCAGATCGGAAGAGCGTACAGCGATTACCGCAAGATAAGGTACATTGGCCAGCGAAACTGCTCACAAAACTGGAGAAGCGTGACAAGGCAAAATTTTGTCATTTCCATTATGAGCATGGACATTACACTGATGATTGCTATCAGCTTTGCCGAGAGGTTGAACGATTAATCACCACAGAAATCTTACCAAATGAGCCAAAAGTGAGTGGCAATTCGGGGGGCATCGACACAAAATCACGAAATGGTATTATTCATGTGATTACATGAGGAAATTCAGCTAGAGGCGATTCGTTTAATGGATGGAAATCTTACTCACGAGCTCTATAGATAAATAACATTGCAGTACCATCTAGATTTTGCCAGCCCATAATTTTTTATGATAGCGATTTGGAAGGTATAGCTCTGCCCCATGATGACGCGCTAGTGATAACAGAGGATATAGTGAATTTTGATGTGAAGATGGTGCTGGTAGATACAGGAAGCGTGGCAAACGTGCTTAGTTGGAAAGCATTCAAGGGCTTGAAGCTATCGGATTGTTTTCTAAAACCAGTTAACACTCCGTTGCAAGGATTCGGAGGGTCGGTAGTCCAACCGGAAGGGCTCGTAGAGTTAACAGTAATGTTGGGAAAGAGTTCAGAGGTAGTTACGTTGAACACTCCCTTTATCGTGGTACGTGCATCAATGGCGTATAACGCTATATATGGCCGTCCCTTGCTTAACGCGATAGGCGCTATTGCGTCTACTCAGCATCAAATGATGAAATTCCCTACCAGTCGAGGAGTGGGAGTGGTTAAAGGCAATAAGCTCCTATTGCGAAGATGCTACACTGATAGCATGAGAGAAGCATCGGTGTTCATGGTTGAAGTAGATGATCGCTTTGAGGCAGCAGACGAAATTGAGGAGGTGGAGGTTACCCCTGGCAAAGTCTTCAAAATCGGAAAAACCCTCTCCAAAGATGAAAATGTGCAATTAATTAATTTTTTGAAAAATAATTTAGAGATCTTTGCTTGGTCTACTAGCGATTTAGAGGGGTTGGATAGAGAGATTGCTCAACATTCGCTAAAAATTGATCCCTTATGGAAACCAATAAAGCAGAAAAAACGACACTTTGCTCCAAATAGGCAGTGGGTGATAAAAGAGGAGGTTGAGAAACTACTGGGAGCTGGATTTATAAGGGAGGTTATATATCCAGAATGGGTAGCTAACTTGGTATTAGTGAAAAAAGCTAATGAAAAGTGAAGGATGTGCGTAGATTTTACGTATTTGAACAAGAGATGTCCTAAAGATTCATACCCGTTGCCCATATAGATGCTTTGATTGATGCAACATCAGGGAAGAGACGATTTAGTTTTTTAGATACGTTTTTTGGGTAACATCAGATTAAGATGGCTGAGCAAGATGAGGAGAAAACAACGTTTATCACTGAAATGGGAACTTTCTGCGATACAGCCATGCCCTTCGGTTTAAAGAACGCCGATGCCACTTATTAGCGAATGGTTAACAAGGTGTTCGCGAATCATACAGGGAAGAATATGCAAGCATATGTCGATGATATGGTCGTCTATAGTAATCAGGAGGCTGAGCATTTAGATGACTTGAGGCAAGTGTTCGATACGACTAGAGCCAATAAAATTAAATTCAATCCAGAAAAATGTACTTTTGGTACCTCGGGAGGCAAATTTCTGGGTTACATGATCAATCAAAGAGGCATAGAGGCGAACACTGATAAAATCATGGCAATTATGAATCTAAGAACACCTGCTAGCTTAAAAGATATCCAGAAGTTAACAAGACAGTTGGCGGCCTTGAATAGATTTTTAGCACGGATGGCGAACAAATGATATCCCATCTTCATACTGCTAAAGAGGGCCGATGTATTTGACTGGACTTAGGATTGTGAAAAGGCGTTTGAACAATTGAAAGCCGATCTTCAGAAATCACCAATTTTGACTACAGGCAAATTTCTGGGTTACATGATCAGTCAAAGAGGCATAGAGGCGAACCCTAAAAAAATCAAGGCGATTATGAATCTAAGGACGCCTACTAGCTTAAACGATATCCAGAAGTTAACGGGACAGTTGGCGGCCCTGAATAGATTTTTAGCATGGATGGCGGACAAATGCTATCCCATCTTTAGACTGCTAAAGAAGACCGATGTGTTTGGCTGGACTCATGATTGTGAAAAGATGTTTGAATAGTTGAAAGCCGATCTTCAGAAATCACCAATTTTGACTAGACCCCAAGCAGGCGATAGGTTGAGGTTATATTTATCGGTGTCCACTGTAGCGATATGCTCTGTATTGATGAGACTAGATGGAACCGTGGAGAAACGGGTCTATTACATCAGTCATATCTTGAAAGAGGTTGAGAAGCGAAACACCCAGATGGAACAAATAGTTTTGGGGATCGTCATTACAGCAAGAAGGCTTCGCCCATACTTTCGAGCTTACTCGATTGAGATATTGACGAATTTTCCCTTGAAGTATATGCTCAATCGTCCTGAAATTTCTGGAAGGTTAATAAAATGGGCGATAGAGTTGGAGGAGTTTGACATTGAGTACAAGGCCAGAGGAACCGTTCAAGTGCAAGCCTTAACAAATTTTGTTATTGAATTGACTCCGTACGTATAGCTGGGAAATGAGCAAACCTGGAAAATGTATGTAGATGGCTCGTTCGGAAAAGAGGGATCAGGAATAGACGTTGTTTTGGAAGATCTAACAGGAAATCATACTGAGTATGCTGTGAAGATTGATTTTCCAACCACAAATAACGAAGTAGAGTACGAAGCTCTGATTTACGGGTTACGACTGGCTTTGGCAAAAGGAGTTAAAGCTTTGCAAGTGTATAACAATTCACAGCTTCTTGTTCATCAGTTGCAGAATGATTTCAAGATTCGAGATGGGTGAATGATGGAGTATTACGTCAGAATGAATGAGCTGCTTCGAGGTTTTCGGTTAAGGAAAATCCAGAAATTCCCCAAGGAAGAAAATAGCAAAGCAGATTACCTGTCAAAAGAGATATTAGTAGTTAGGAAACGAAAACGAAAGCCAACATTTACCATTATAGAAGAATCGGTGTTAGTAGGGGAAATTGAAATGGGCGATCTCGTAACGGAAACAAAAGAGGACTGGATCAGAAATTTAAAAGCATATTTGATGAATGGAATGCTACTGCTAGACCCTGTTGAAGCAAGACGATTGCGGGTGAGAGTTGCAGGATTCGCGGTGAAAAATAGAGATTTGTATAAGAGAAGAGTTACAATGCCCTACTTGAAGTGTGTATCTCAGAATACAGGGATGAGAATTTTGTAGGAAGTTCATGTAGGGGTATGTGGAAATCATTTGGGGGGAAATGCTTTAGCTTACAAAGCGATAAGGCAAGGTTACTTTTGGATGGGTATGAAGGAGCAAGCACGATCACTTGTGAAGCGATGTGAAGTATGTCAAAAAAATTCCCACATGATCAATGCGTCTAGATCTTTTCAAACTCCAATCATGGGCATTTATCCTTTCCATCAATGGGGTATTGATATTTTAGGGCCATTTCCGATTGCGGCTCGCCAGAGGAAGTTCTTTATCGTCGCAATTCATTACTTCACTAAGTGGGTGGAAGCGGAACCATTGGCAACGATAACGGTACAGAAAACGTAGAGTTTCGTTTGGAAAAGTATCATATGTCGCTTTGGCATTCCACAAATACTTATTGTAGATAACGGTAGACAATTCAACTGTGGGCCTTTTAGGGCATTCTACGAGAGCTACAGAATTGAGTTGAGAAATACTTCTGTTGCACATCTCCAAGCTAATGATCAGGTGGAAGTGACTAATCGAATTATCTTATAGGACTTACGTACATGGTTGTAGACTTTTGGGGGATCCTGGGCGGAAGAAATTCCAAATGTATTATGGTCATACCACACGACTCCTAGGCAAGCTACGGGAAAAACCCCATTTAATCTCTGTTTTGGATTAGAAGCCGTCACGTCTGTGGAAATTTTTGAGAAAAGCCCACGGATCCTATTCTCTGTTATACAGGGAGATGAACACAAGGCGGAGTTAGATCTTTTGGAAAAGGATCGCGAAAATGTGTTTCAAAGAATGAGAGAAGCGAAAAGAAAAACGGTAATCCGGTTCATTCAGAGGGTAAATAAGCGTCACTTTCAGCCGGGGAATCTAGTACTTCGAAATGCTACCGCGGTAGGGCACCAGCTGAGGAAATTAGAGGCAAATTGGGAAGGGCCATATGAGGTGATACGCCAGGTGCGAAATGGGTCGTATAGCCTTAGAACCATGGAAGGGATTGCTTCACCGTGACCATAGAGTTTAGCGAATCTCAGGATATTTTATGTCTAGAAAGTAATGTATATCGTTAAAATATGACTCTCTGTCATTTCAAAAGATGTTTTCATATATACTGACTGATTTCAGAATGTGCAGATAAGGTCATTAAGAGATCGAATGAGCTTAAAAGCATTGTTGTATGGTGAGGCTGGAGTCTTTACACTCATAGTATCTTCCTTTGTAAGAATAATTCTCTTGAAGCTACGAAAGAAATATATCTTGCTATGGCTAACGTGAATGCTCTTGTAGAAGAGGAAGTGACAAAGAAATGGAAGTAGGATACATAAAAAAAAAAAGAGAGGGATATAGAAAAAGAGAAGGAAGAGAAGGAGAAGAAAACACACCCCAAACGAGTGGCTAAAAGGGAGAGCTGGCAGTGCGGCAGGGAAAAAGAAACGAAAGGACAGGATAGATAAGAATAAAAGTTAAGGATTGACTTGTAAGGCCGTTTCGCGCCTGATCGTATGGTCATTTTCTCCATACGAGAAAGTGACTGTTTATTATCTGTGCATTGTTATGAATTTTCAATTTGACTATCATCTATTATATGATGTTAAGAAAGTTTTGACTGATTCTTATTGATATAAATAATGGTTTGTATGTTTTGTAGAGAATACGTATCGTGTAAGTCGTTTATCAACAGCACAACCGAAATCGTTATACATGCGAATTATGTATATCGCTTATTAGCAGCACCACGTAAGTCGCTCACCAATAGCGCAATTGAAATGAAATGTAAGTCGTTCATCAACAGAGCAACCGCAATCGCTATATCTGTGAATTATATAGGTCGCTTATCAGTAGCGCAACGTAAGTTGCTCTTCCGATCTATCGAAATGAAGTGTAAGTCGCTACACATGCAAATTATGAAAGTCGCTTATTAGTAGCGCAACGTAGGTCGCTCACCAATAGTGCAACCTCAATCGCTATATAAGCGAATTATATAAGTCGCTTATCAGTAGCGCAATGTAAGTCGCTCACCAACAGCGCAATTAAAATGAAACATAAGTCACTTATCAACAACACAAAACGAATCGCTATATATGCAAGTCAGTAGCGCAACGTAAGTCACTTCCCAGCAGCACAATTAAAATGAAGTGTAAGTCGCTTATCAGCAGCGCAAAACTAATCACTATATAGGCGAATCATATAAGTCGCTTATTAGTAGCGTAACGTAAGCCGCTTATCAGCAGTACAACTATCATCATGAGTAATGTTTGAAGTCACTTTTCAATAATTACAATAAGAGTCATTCCTCAGCAGCACTGAGTATTATGAGGTTATGCACACAATTGCTCTTATCGTGGTTACTAGCTCTTAATATACACCGAATTGGAAAAACAGAAGAGAAAGTAAAGCAATGACACAAGGTTCTATTTGACAAGGTAAGTGAAAGGGAATGTTGTTCAGAGTAAAGTTAGCCAAATGACTATGAATAGCATAGCAAAATGTTAACGAAAAGGCACAATAGCAAAAATTGCTACTCACAGTCATAATGATCAAGTCAAGGAAAAGAGGATAATATATGTCAGTTACAAAAAATAGGGTGTAAACGAGGGGCTTAATCAGAATCTTCCATGACTTCAGAAAGTTTCCTCTTCTTCCTCATCGCTAGAGAAGACATCATCTCTTGGGGAGTAAGGGATCTTGTCAGCCAAAGAGACGTCCCATTGTTCTATTAATCGTTCCCTAGCTATTCTCATTCTGCTTCCGTATCCTACAGCCATGCAAGTATCTTTTATACTCTTAAATTCAGCGGAACGTTTAAAGTCACGGATAGCCTTTAATGGAAAAGCGTGTCGCCAGTTAGCACACCCTCTTGATGAGAAAACTCCTAAATCTTTATTGCAAGGGTTTTATCCCTATCTGTGAGCATGGCATCTTTCACTGCCAACATTTCATCTTACTCTGTAAAGCCACCCCCTCCTCAGCTGACTTGGTAGTTTCCTTCAGAGATTGGCGAAGTGATTCTTGGGCGGCCAAGGCAATTTCATGTTCAGCTTTAACCTTCTCATACTTAGCTATCATTTCAACCAGAGCACTCTTTACAGCAGTAAGGTGCACTTCCTGGGTCTTAAGGGTCTCGGTTTGTTTATGGTAAAACCGACGAAGTTTTTGCTTTTCCACGCGGAACTTCTCATGTTCAGCCAGTAGTTTGCAGTTCTTGGGCATCCAAGGCAATTTTATGTTTAGCTTTAACCTTCTCATACTTAGCTGTTATTTCAACCAGAGCATTCTTTGCAGCAGCAAGGTGCACTTCCTGGGTCTTGAGGGTCTTGGTTTGTTCATGGTAAGACTAACGAAGTTTTTGCTTTTCCGTGCGGAACTTCTCATGTTGTTCAGCCAGTAGTTTTCAATTCTTGGGCGGCCAAGGCAATTTCATGTTTAGCTTTAACCTTCTCATACTTAGTTGTCAGTTCAACTAGAGCACTCTTTGCAGCAGCAAGGTGCACTTCCTGGGTCTTGAGGGTCCCGGTTTGTTCATGGTAAGACTGACAAAGTTTTTGCTTTTCCACGCAGAACTTCTCATGTTGTTCAGCCAGTAGTTTGCAGTGACCCTCACATCGCCCTTTGCTCTTTCGAACAGCCGATAAAGCCTGTAATCAATAAAGTCATCAATATAGCGGTATAGTACAAGAAGTTAAATAACGATGGCAGATAGAGTATGATATAAAAAAAAAAGAAAGAGAAAACGGAGAAGAGAAAAGAAAGAAGAAGCATATGGAAAAAACATACAAAGCGAAGGCCGAAAGCTACATCATTCTCCATGTCAGGATCACCCTGAACATCCATAAACTTGTCAAAATCTGGGTCACTTGGAATCGCGTTCAAAGCGAGAAAGTCAACAGTAAGGTGGGCTGGATAAATGTGAAAAGAAGTGTCCAAAGGAATGTCCAAGTTGATAGGAGGAGAAGGACCAGAAGGCGCAACAGATTTGCCTTTTCACCTAAGAGGCCTTTCATTCGATTCAGGGGCGTCAAGATCAACAATGGGAGACAGGTTGGTAGCAGTTGCTGGGATAGTAGGAGCAATTGGAGATCCAGCCAAGGTAACTAAAGAGAGATGCAGATTGCTGGCTAGAGGAGGAACTGCCAATGGACAAGAGATCGGAAGAGCACACGTCTGCCATTATGGATAAAGGTATGAAAAGCGCATAATCATATATTGAATATCTTCTAAAGAATGAGAATATAGGAGGAAAAGGTACTTGAAGGTCCTTGAGTAGTAGTAGGAAGTGGAGAGTTGCGAACATGAGGTGGAGAGGAGGAAATGGGAATTTGCTGATTATCCAGGAAACAAGGATCAGGTTGTTGAAGTTGATCGCTTTAGGAGCCATTTTGGGAAGAAGCCAGTTGATCGTGATAAAGACGATTTTCTGAAGTTGCTATAGATTCATGATTATCCTTGGCAGATGTATGGGTTGAAGATTGGGCAACAGAAAGCTAAGCAGCTGTAGCATCATCACGATGTCTCTTTTTGGAGCTTTTTTCTCTCCTTTGAGCCGCTATCTAGGCGATATAAACATCACTGAATCCTTTCTGGC